>JAKSZP010008226.1:0-98669 GCA_022478985.1 Massospora cicadina
TTTTCCCTGTTCGTCCCATGCTCCTCCGCCATTACTTACAAAGAAACTGTCCACCTCTTCATGCGCCATGTGTTCTCGATGTTTGGACTCCCTCAGGAAATTGTCAGCGACGTTGGACCCCAATTTATGGCGCAGTTTTGGAATGAACTCTTGGTGATATTGAAGATCAAACCTTATCATTACAATGCATAACATCCACAGTCAGATAGACAAACTGAACGGGTCAATAAAATTCTAATCACCACCTGCAATGCTACACTGCAGCCTCTCAGGATACCTGGGCGGACAACCTTTCCCTCGTCCAGTTTATGTATAACAACGTAACACATGCATCCATAGGTTTCTCCCCAAATGAGGCAACTCTAGGGTATAACCCTTCATTTTTAGTTGGCCCATGCTTCCGCCCGTAGGTATCAGCTGCAGCTGAACAAGACTAGCACATTTGGGCCACGCAGACCTTGGTTTTGGAGCACGTATTTAAGGCTATAAGTGATTATAAGCAGTTTTCAGATTGAAAATGGCTCCAAGCGCATAAAATAAAGGAATGATACCATGTTACGCTTAAACACGCCACTTGTTCATGCAGGTGCTATTTTATAAGTTTGCAAGTAAGCGTTCTGGTCCCCACCTCTTGGAAGAAGACCTTAGAAATAACATCTTCTGTTTAAAATCTCCACTCCACTGGAAGCAACACCCAGTCTTCCATTTGTCTCAATTATCCCCTTCCAAAGGGCAATCCCAACAGATCCAGAGCCCAATGTGATCAAAGGCTAGAGGAAGCTATAGTTGAGGACAACCTGGCTTCCTGCGGTTACTCCATTCAGTTCAATACTAAGTAATGAGGAAAGATTATCCAGCCTACAAGAATAGTTGGGTTGGTGCGCAGGACTGTGCTAACTGCTCAGAGATTGACAAACCTTTCGATGCTACACACCCAGATGCTCCCCATCCTCCCCCAAAAATCACTACGCTGATGGTTATCAAGTTGCCAAAGGCCCATAAGCATGTGGCCTCACTCAATTCCCCGGTGGTGGCGCTCCCCCTTTGGCAAAAGGGAAGAGTAATGTGAGTCTGGGGGAGGCCCCCTCCACTTGGACCAGGTGGCATTCCCATCTCCATCTGAAAAGGTCAGCTGCCCTCTTGTATCCCAGGGCGACCTCGCCCATGTGGTGGACATGCAATGGGTAACAACTTTTCCTTTGAAGACCCCGCCACCCGTCCCCATATTTATTTCATCCCAAATTAGTATGGCAAAATGAGGGAATTTGTGCCAAGATATCAAAAAGTCAGCATCCCCATAGGGCAAAAGGTCCACATGAAGTCAAGGGGAAACAAGCCTTTGGCACTAAGGTCTGTGAGCCCCAAATCCTTGGCAACAAATCTTGATGGGAGCATACTTTTGTCAAATGAAGTTCCAAATGTCAAATTATTGATAAAGCTAACCGATGGCATTGGGCCTTTGAAAAGATGTTGCTGACAGTTTGAAATTCTCCCCAAAATCATCAGAATCTCCATTCAATAAATCTCACTTAGCCAAACGGATGCTGGAGCGATTGGGTACAGGCAAATTGGGCATCCCAAACCCATTTCTGACCTAATGGGACCTCCCCTATGTGGGGTGGCCTTAACATGTTCCCATTGCCCATCAGGCGAGATGCCATCACTCTAGCCATCAGAACCAAAGAAAATTGGTAATTCGGGTGTCCTTGGGCAAACTGACAGTGACTCAGGCTGCCACCATTTCTTTTAAAGTCAGTTCACAATATATTTGTTTTCCGCCCTCTTGCTCAAAGTTCACCGGGTTAGGTCAAATCTTGAAGGCCCTGATACTGTTCTTTTCTAAGTTATTTCCCAATTAATAATCTATTTAAGCAATTGTAACACATTGAGGAATTTGGCGGTCAATTTTCTTAACTTGCAATTCACTAAAAATCTTCCTGTGCTCCAAATTTTATTTTATTTGTTTCAAATTTTCCTTTGTCAACCCCCACGACATCTCCAATGAGGCCTCAAAAGCCCCATATTGACTGAGAAATGCCATTCATGATAGTAACTGTAGTTCCTACCGCATTCAATTGGGATGTCATGTGAAAAATTTCATGGGACTCTCCCAATTTGCAGAAGCCATCCGCCAGCAGGATATTGGTATCCTGTGGTCCCAACTATACCCACTACAGGCGAGGATCCACCCCCTCACCAATGTTTTTGTACCCAGTTCTTCTTTAAAGAATCCCAAATAACCGATCCAATCTTGCAACTCCCCACGCCAAGGGCCAACAGGTCTGGAGTCACAACAGCCTGGTTTCTTGCTGGGCTTCTTTTTACACTTCTAGCCCGCCGGCATGTGATTGTTACTCATCTCCCTGCACATGCCAACGTTGATCAAGTGGCAATGCCTCTGGCTTTCTTGCTTGCCTTTTAGTGCTTCTGCATCCTGACTTGCAGGACAGTCTAAACATAATCTGCCGTGTCCCTGACGGGCACTAGCTTATTAACTTACTTAGTTTACAATCTTTTGTCAATACGCCAAAATGATCAATCAATAACTTGAACTTATAGTTGATAATAAAGTAAACTGATTAATACTATTAACTTAAAGCTGATGTAGCTTTAAAAATAAGTAACATCTTACCAAATTGGTACTTTTATTAACAAATGAAAAACTAAAAGCTAATAATTTAGTTTCACTATCCTTAATCAATTGATGTTACAATTAATCTCTACCTCATCATTCACCAATTAAGCCCATACTTGTAGTTTGTTGTTAGGGGTTGCAATAAGGTTCCGAATTAAAGTCACCGACCATTATAAACCCAGATTGTCTGACCTATCCTCAATTTCCAGGTGTCAAACAAACTTCCTTATAATTTATTATCAGCGCATGAAGCAAACTCAGATACATTATACCGTCACCATTTAGCTTTAAGTAGCTTAAACCTCCTACTAGATTCAAATAGTTGAGAAGCTGGGTTTTATGATTATTTTCTTTGTGGTGAAATTTATTTATTGGCAGATTTTAAGACTAGTTTCTAAATTTGTATAGCAAAGTATTATCTAGCAATTATTTGAGTGGCCACAAAACCATACTTGTGTCAAAGCATATGTAAGTGAAAAATAATTTGCTAATTATTGAAGACATTATCATTGTTTGATTAGGTCTGCAAACAAATAAGAAATTTTTAAAAAAGATTCAATAAACTTTGGTCTTTTTGAAAAGGCGTGTTATTCTTAAAAGATTACCTTTTGGCATACTGTACAGGTTTATCTATTGAAGACTGTATTGAGGAGTTAATCAAAACTTTCAAATCTTAAAACAATACTCCCATTATAAATATTAAAGGTTTCTATAGCCACCAGTAATACTATTTCTGCCTGCTTATTCAAGACTTCAGATGGCATTGAAAGCATTATAGAATAAAAATTCATTGTATCTACAATTTAAGTGCTTAAAAATAGATTATATTGAGTATTGTTGATATCTATTAGTAATTTTAGTGTTTTATTAAACCAAATCAAATACCAAAAAATATATTAAAAATATATTTTATATATTTTTCCATACTTTTTGTCCGCTGCCAACTCTGATACCTGTACTAAATTGCACGTATACAAACTCAGACATGGCTGATGTTTTATGATGTTCATAGACATGGGTATTTATAACATATAACATAGAATTTTAGTTTAAACGACTTTGGAAAAGGAGGAGACTCTCAATTCAAACTTTATTTTATGTATCTATATTAAAAATACAGCCTTACCATGTGGAGGTGCCTGCACTTCAGGTTCAACCTGGGTTCTTGCAAATGCCCTTCCAGATATAAGAACTCAATACAGCAAGTATGAAAATAAATAACATATCTATGTGGCAGACTTTTTATCATTGCATGTCTTTAAGTGCTTTTGCATCGTAGAGATTTTTTCTTATTTTATTGCTGTTTAGATCAGATGTTTCTATGCCATCCAGATTTTTCACTCTACTGAGGGTTACATAAGCTTAGCCTTTTTCAAATAACTTTTTATCTAAGGTCAATAAAAGCCTTATTCAGTGTGACATCTTGCAATTTATGGACTATCACCACTCAACTTAGGATTGTGGGGGGCATCCTGCGATCAACACTCCATATTCTTTTGTTGCTTGGTATGTTGTAGTGCTAGGATTAACTGCAACTAAGCTATTAGCATATTATATCTGAGCTCATATTGTGGCATAATCAAACTTTATTAACACTGCTTATGGTAATTCTCCAACTTCTAATTGGTCTTTTCACAGTGCTGGCCACTTAAACTGCTCATTTACTCCCGTTGCACCATTAACCAGTTCATCTGAAATTAAAAATATTGCGCCTAAGTATCACACAAGTCTCTATGCCTAGCTTTATTGTATGCAAGAGTCCACCACAGTTATTCACATTTGCTGAATTACTTTTCTTGGTTTTTTTCTTCTATATGTTGCAGCCTCACAAGATTTATCAGCTACATTTATGACATATTTATGTGAAGTTTCATCAATGATGTTAGTCATTTTCAAGTTGTAAGTATCAACCAATTTGATGGTTGGATAGATTCTAATTTCTGCACCATCTGCAAAAATCACATGTTAATGCTCTCTTCTCCTCTCACACAAAAATTATAATTGGATGCAGATGCCCCAACGCCCTGGCTCTCTGCTCTGATCCGGTACTGCAACCAACACCCCTTGATTGAGGCGGGTCTTTCTGAAAACCAACCCCCCGACCCCTCCTCACCCTCTGCCATGGTGGGTTAAGCAGTTTCTGCTTCCCACCTGGTTAGTAGTTTGTTTTGCCATTTTGAGTGTTGTGATCGGTACTGTCCATCCCCTGGTCGGCGTACCTCAAATAAATCAATCAATCAAACAATTATAATTGGATGGTGGTTAGTTCACCAAATTTGCAGGTTGTTGAGAATATCTATAAAGTCAACGTCATCCTCCTGTCTCATATTAATGGTTAGTTCACAGAAAGAGAACTTATGCTATAGATATATCTGCTGAACACAATGATTTTGTTCAAAACATCAGTAACCTTTTACAGGAGGAAGCTGTATAATATCACCAAACAGTACATTATCAACCTACCAAATAATTTAACATAGTTTTTAATTCTTTCAGTCTCAGGTGTAGCATACATAGATTCTCATAAGAATCCATTGATATCCCATCTACTATCACCTATTTTGATGTAACGCCATTTCTTTCTCTTGTGGTTAAGTCATTATCCTGTCATCTCAAAATATCATGGTCTTACCCTTTTTCAATTGGTAAAAAAACTGAGTGTAAGAGTTTGCCAAATATCTGCTAAGTATATGACACCCTTCAAAGAAGCTAGATCAGTAAATTGTGTTTTACTATCTCATCTACTATAGGCCTATAAAAACGTCTGATGTGTTCAACCAAATTTTTCAAAATGAATAATTTGCCACTGCTGCACCACCCAATATAAATTGCAACACGTGAATATCATTGCCACTTATATCTTTTGCTAAAGCTTTAGTAACTTCACTGAAAATCACTTTTTGTTGCACATTTGGACTTCTGACGCCATCTACATATAAATCTTCAGGTATTCCTGCAAATTTCATCCTCTGCTAAACAGAAATCATCTGAGTCATATATATTTGTTCATCTGCATGGATCACAGGTTCATCATTGTTCACCATTCCCAGATTCATGTACAACGTTAAGAGATGAGGCTTAGTCCTAAGCCTGCTAAATAACCTGCTCTACATTAGTAAACTCTTCTGTAGTTTATTTCCCAAGTAATGGCCTCATCTTATGGTGGCGTTTAAGAAACAGGCTTCTGCAGGCTCATTGTCTAGTAGAAGTTTGTTTTCATTTCAAAATGGTATATGACGAACAATTAAACTGTAATAATAAACCCTCTCTATCACTGTTCAGGGTATAATATCTGTCAGGGAAACTGGAGCGCAGGAGGCTTCTAGTTGGAAGGCGCCAGGAAAAAGGTGTAACAACAAGGCAAAATGACTAAGCAAGAAGAAGCAACGTCTCAGGAAGACTCACTTATTCTTCCATTAAAAATATATACTAAACGCACATCAAATTGATGATAGCCTTCAGAGACAGAAGTTCCTGAGAGCTGTGGGAAGGTAGCATAAGAACTGAGGTGAAACACAGAAGATAAGATGTGTCAGAGTTAGCACAATAGCCTTGTCATGGGAGGTGGGTTTGCACCCAACTTGGGAGTTAGACCAGAGTGGTTAATGATAAGTTTTAACTGATCATTGCATTTTGGATCAGGTTCAGATTATTCCAAATCAGGATTCAAATTGGTAAAAAAGATTTTGGTTTTGGATTAGTTTGGGCAATGGGATGTGCCTCACCCAAACCATAGTTTAGACTTGTATGAGCCAAATACATGGTTTGGGGGAGGCTCCTAAAGGTTAACCATAAAAAGTCGCGCCTGCTGGTTCTATAGCTCACTCCAGAATTTTACCCCTCGCTTTTCTTACTCTTGAAGCATTGTTGGTTGCTCCTTAGACATAATCTGTTTGGCAGCCCTTTTTATTCAATAATAAAAAAAGGTTGTTTTGTTGTTGCATACTTCGCTTACTTGTTCATCTTTATTTTGTTTCAGTCTTGAGGAGTTTTTTGGGTGGTTGGGTTGGACCACCACAATTCTTGTTTTGCAGCTGAAATCTTTGTTGGCACGATTTGGCGCTGGTGGTGTGCCAAATTTCATTTTATGGCAGAAAAAAACTGAAACATTTTTGACTGTTAAGAGTGAGAAAAGGACTCAGGCTACCATGATGGTTCTAACAAAAATATTTTTAATAAAATGTCACAATTCTGATATTATTGGATGATAAGCCCTAAGTCATTATGCGGAATGGGTATAATCTGCCAAGCCAGATTATGAGTTATGATTGTTTGAGAACCTTAGGATGAGGTGATATTAGGTTTGACAGGTATTTTGGGATCACCTATGAATTTGGCGATAGGGTGATATCCATGAGTGACAAGTAATGAGATGTTGACATACAACTGTTACTGAGTGGATCGCCTCAAATTAAGGCAATCATGAATTTAATAAATGAACTCTGCCAGACCCAATGAGAATATGGTGAAACAAATAGTCTAAGCAAAAGGGTTGGTATCAACTGAGCTTGCTGAGATATTAGCGAGGTGAGAAGATTAAAAGGAGGAGGTTTTTAATAAGAAGGAGAGAGCGGAGCAGCGAGCATCCGCTGGAAATTTTAAAGTTATATAAAGAAGTGTCATCGTAGCAATAGCTCCCATTTATTATGTATTTATTTTACGTTTTTGTTGTGAACTGACAATCTCCATATTGTCCGTTCTATTGCTCACTGGGCTTGACCCTGCGCAAAAGCCCTTCAGCATATCACAATGATTCCGCTAAATTTATAACAGTGGTGCTCACTACAGGGGGACCATTGATCAATCACAAAAATGATAAAAATTCCTCAGTCACTGCCATGTCACATCAGGCTTGCTTTGATAAGGGACAATTCTGACATGCTGCACCAGTTGAATATGTGGAACTCAATCTTGCCTTGGATGCTGTGCTCAAATGGAAGGAGAAGCTTCTTCAGGAGGTTTGTATTGATAGGCTGCCTCCGTTTGATCATGATGGGAACATCCCTGGGTTTTTAAGCGGTTTGAATTTGCAGTGGAGGGAGCTTCAGACCGGTAGAAAGCAAATTTGTTAATATCCACCTTGGATGTTGAAAGCACTGCTCAAGTTATTTGCTATTTTTCAAACAGTTCCATTACTTACCAGAAAGTGAAGGATACTGTGCTGCGGTTGTTTGGAGGAACTTCAAAAGATGTCGCAGTAGAAGGTAGAGTTCTTGACCATTGGGTTTAAATGGAATGAGACCATCACCACGTTTACTGATCATTTTATGTTGTAAACTCACATGTTACTTGGGTCGGGGACTTTAACCAAATCTGAAATATGCATAGTGATGACCTCC
The DNA here is from genome assembly GCA_022478985.1 of Massospora cicadina. Lineage (NCBI taxonomy): Eukaryota > Fungi > Entomophthoromycota > Entomophthoromycetes > Entomophthorales > Entomophthoraceae > Massospora > Massospora cicadina. The sequence goes on from JAKSZP010008226.1 coordinate 7,975, forward strand.
GCAGTGAAGACATACTGTGAACTTTACAATGTCATGGCTCTGTATTTTGAGGACGATGTACCCCTGCTTAAAATTATTTGAATTTTATGCCACTTATCTGCTACCTTTCCTCCACCCAATATAGAGTGGAACCCTACCACACTCGCTGCTGGTCTTTCTTATTTGGGGTAATTATCTCGCCCTATTCAGTTTCCATCTTATAACCTCTGGGCTTATTATCACTACGCGCATACTCCTAACTGAGTTGCCATCAGAAGTTTAACTATTGGGTGGAGCCTGGTTACACCAATTGACACCAGTCCAACTTTTGGGGTGGACCATCTTACAACAATCAAAGATGCTAGTCCTATAGGGCCATTGTTTTGATCGCAGTCACTCCAGGCCTCTGGCAAGAGGTTGCCCCAATCATCAGGTCCATTACCTACCACAGGATCAGTACAATCAGGGAAAAGTCAGAGCAGAGTAGAGATGGGCCTCTCTGAATCCACTATCCTGACCCAAAACGTCCCAATGAATCAATCACTGTACATGCAGCAGAAGCTCCTCAGTACAACAATGCATTCCTATATCAGCAGCCTGTCAGAGGGGTGAATGTATTGACTTGGGCGCAAATCAAGGACCCGGTGGAAGATGGACCACAGGCGCAACTGAAGTCTTATGCCTGCCAACTGTTTGACCAAATTTCTACAGGTGATCTAGATCTGTCCGCTGATGTGCCTCTCTTAAAAGGGGTAAATGCTGCCTTCCCTGTGGATGCTATTGTTAGGGAGTACCCTAAAGTTGGGGAGGGTATTATGAGCTTCCTGGGGAAAAGAGATCCATTGAATGTCCATGTTGTAAAAAAACAGAATTTATCCTACTCTGTGTGTACATACTGTAAATTTGTCATAGCAAAAACCTATGTGTCATGAGATCGACCTTTAGCTCCGCTAGTGTGCCAGGCCAACCAGTATGAAGACTGGTGGCCCTTTGCTCTTTTGCCTTCATTGGCGTTGGGGCCAGCAGCGCCGGCTAACCCCTTGGCATGATCACCCGCGCCTATTGGTGATCCCTAACCTATCTACTCCTACTCTAGCCTCTCTCAGCCACTATCAAATAAAAGTAAGATTGGTGCAAGAGAGATGTTTATTAGGAGGGAATGAATCGATTATTTATACTACTTCTAGGGCTATTGCGCCCAAGTGCTCTTTGGTCAATCATCTGCTGGAAAACCCATCACCCTCTAGATTCCAAACCTCTATCAGATCATAAACTTTTATTCATTTATCCTCATAGCGATTCCCTCCAGATCTGCTCATCTGATCACCAAATATTAAATTGGGTTAATACATCCTCAGAATAAGTCGCTGGTCAATTGTATATAAATTCATAATTAAATAGACATTGGGCATCCTTGGCATGAGTCACTGGTACTCCAAATTAGTTGCAAATTCATAAATGATAAATAACAACTACTTTGACTTTCCGCCAGAAAATCCCACAATCATTTCTTATGGCAGTTGGCGCAGGGATAAGATTTTGCCAACTCAAACTATAGTTAGCAAAAATATTCAATAGATGCTGGTAACTGAATACAGCAGCATTCCACCGTAAATTACCACAGTCACAATTTGATAGTAGCACCAAATTTGGAATCCGCTGATCCTAAAAGGATTATTATTTTTATACCATTAAATAGCATTGAACTAGGCGATTAGCTGGCAATTACACCCAACCAACCAAAACCCCTAATTCAGATACTATTGGAAGGATTCATCTGGTTAAAATTCCGACACTGTCTGCACTATAAATGCTATGGGTGCTCCAGTTAACATAGTGTTTACAAAGTTAATGCAAATTTGGCACTAAAGCCTGACATGGAATATCATATGGTATATGAGACTGTAGGTGCGGAAAGCACAGTCTCTGAAGGAGCGTACAGTGCATTACCCTTGAAAGTTTGGGTCGATTGCCATTGTAGCTCCAGCAGTAATGTTACCAAACAGCAATTATGACCTGTTGATTGAAACCGTTTTATGTGATGCTACAGTGCTGTCATCAATATGATGGAGGAGACCTTTAAGACTTTTGAGCAGCAGATCCCAATTTTTTTACCTCCAGCGGAATGCCAAAGGACTCAGTGAACATGGGACATATCAACCTTGCCTATAGTGGCGGGGTGATTCTGGTTTTCTACCATTGAATTTAGAACAAAACTTGGGCCCTTCCCCTTCAAATATATGAATATCAAGGGCTACCGCTTAGAGCTGCTGGCCCTATATCCATCCCCTCCAGACACCAAGTAATAATAAACACCGAGTTGGAGGTGGAAGTGCCTGCTAGGCTCTATGGGGAGGTCATTGGGCCCTATCAGCAATTGCAGCTTGAGCTCCATGTGTCTCCAGGCATTATACTCCCAGGACATGGGGAGATCAAGGTCTTGGTAGAAAATCTCCAGCATGAAGCGATGTGAATCCGCTGGCACCAAATAGGACATATTTGCATTCAATCCCAGTTGAGGAGGTCCTCCAGGTTCATCAGTTCAGGTCACTGGATGAATTTGGTCTGCCCATTGAACCGCAGCTCAGCGTAATGGCAATTATCACGCGACAAGTTAATAGGGTTTTTGCATGATCAGAAAGATCAGGCTATCACTCTATTATAAAAATATAAGGAGATTTTTGCCATTAATGACCATGATTTAGGGTGCGCATGGGGGCGGTCCATCAATTGGACACTGGGTATCATCCTCCCATCAGGTCCTGGCCAATCCACCAATCAAGGGCAGCTGAAGGAATAGTTACTGGTTAAATCTAAAAGCTGCTTGAGCAAGGGATGCTCAAACTATCTAAAAGCCTATGGGCTTCACCCATTATGATTGTCAAAAAGAAGGACGGTACCAATTGGGTAGTAATAGACTACCAGAAGCTCAACAGCATTACATAAAAAGACTCATACCCCTTGCCATGAGCTAATAATGCCTTAGATCAGTTGGGAGGAGTTCGTTACTTCTCAGCTATGTATTTAATATTCAGTTATTGGCAAATTGAGTTGCATACAGCGGAACATGAGAAATGCGCCATTATCACCTCCAAGGGGCTTTTCCAAATGAATTGTATGCCTCAATGGCTATGTAATGCCCTGGCTACATTTCAGCGGGCCATGGACACCAATCTTGGCGACCTGAAGCTGTCATGCATCCTTGTGTACCTCAATGATATCAATGTCTTTTTCTGAACGTTCTCAGAGCATCTTACCACCTGGAAGAAATCTTCCACCAACTTGCGGAGGCCAACAATAAAATTAAGTCCCAAAGCTGCCACTCTTTTAAGGACCGACTGGAGTATCTTGGATTTGTGGTGAATGTGACTGGGATGAGGCCTCAAACAGACAAGGTTGAGGCTATACGGAATATGACTATGCTAAGCAGTAAGTGCAATATACAAGTTTTTTGGGGTATGGTTAGCTACTACCGCCGCTTTATACCCAACTTCAGTTATACTAGAGGTCCGCTGTTTAGGTTATTGAAGAAGGATACCCCATTTGAATGGATGGAACGCCGCCAATGCTCCTTCAATACACTTTGAACTGTACTCATCAGTGCACTAGTGTTGCACTACCCAAATTTTAGTAAGGAGTTCATCTTTTAAATGATGCATCCCTTTCCACCGTTGAGGCGGTCTTATCCCAAAAAGATGATGAAGGAGAGGAGCACCCGGTGGCATACTGCAAAGTCTGAATTTCCATGAACTTAATTACATTATGACCTAGCAGGAGTGCTTAGTGGTAATATATGTCTATAAGTAATTTAGGGTGCATTTTCATGGAGTGAAGTTTAATATCATAACGAATAGCGATCTGTTACACTGGTTGCAGAACCTCAAGGAGCCTGAAGGGCGTCTAGCCCAAAGTGCTCTCAAACTGCAGGCTTTTTATTTCGAGATTCTCCACCAACTTAGAGAAAAACACCAAAATGCCAATTGCTTGTTTATGTTGCTGACTATTGCCGTTATGGCGGATTTCAGTGACATTATGTATGACAAAATTCTTAGCAGAAAATATGATGACGAACCACCCCAAGTCATCAAGGTATTAGATGGAATAAGGGCCAATACGTTCCTGTAAACAGTGAATTGTACAAGCGGTTAGGGGACACTTCTATGAATATCCCAAGACCTTCTTCCTGACCCAATATAATTATGAGTGCACACCAAGCAGTCAGACATGGTGTAGTACGCAATACCTTGGAAATATTGTGAACGCAATATTACTACTGGGAAAGCATGCAATTTGAAATTCTTGAAACAATTTCCTGCTGCCACCAGTGCCAAGTGGGGAAGCCATTTTTTCAAAAGACACCATACCTGTTAGTGAAACTTCACTTTGCTTGGCATGCAGTTTCTATTGATGTGGTTGGGCCTCTGCCAACTGGAGCAAACTGGTCCAAGTATATCTGGTGGCGATTGACCACTTGACCAGGTGGGTTGAGGCATGGGCAATACGCAATCTGTGGGTATTCACTATGACTAAGTTTGTGATGGAGTGTATAATCCAGCGACATGGTTGTCCTCAGTTCATCCTTACTGATAATGGGACCAACTTCATATTCCACATTTTACACATGCTTAATGAACTTATGGCCATCCTCAGGGTTCTAACGAAACCTTATCACCCAGAATCCAATGCTATGGTCAAATAGGTCAACGGGACAATGGTGAATATACTCCAGAAGCTGGTAACTGATAGACCCTCTGTTTGGAGTACCCTTCTTCCCGCTTTTGTCTTCACTTACATCAGTTATCACTCAGCAGTGGGGTAGAATCCCTTTCAGTTATTATATGGGCAGCACCCAGCTCTACTCACACTGCTCTATGCCTGTGTGGAAGATACTAGTGGAATGGAGCCTCAGCGCTACTTGAACAACCTAACAAATTTGCTGATTAAGCTACAAACTGAAGCGTACTCTTTCAGCTTAGCCAAGAATACAAAGAATCAGGCTGCTAATAAGGTTGGCATACCGGGATAGCTCAGTTCAACAATGGTGACATGGTTCTATTCCATAATCAATATGGGTAAGGGCGGAAGCACAAATTGGACAGAATCTGGGTTGGGCTGTTTAAAATGATTGAGAAAACTGGTGTGCATGCCTATACTATCAAGGATCATGCGAGCGGTTGGATCATTAACTAAGTGCATGTGAAGTTCCTCCAGGCGTATAAGCAATAGGAGCTTATCATCCAGTCAAGGGGGTAATGTTGCAATTCTGATATGACTAGACAATAATCCCTAAGTCAATACAGCGGAATGGGTATAATCTGCCAAGCCAGATTATGAGTTACAATTGTTTGAGCGCCTAGGATGAGGTGATATAGGTTAGACAGGTATTTTGGGATTTCCTCCAAATTGGGTAATATGGTGATGTCAACAAGCAACAAATAATGAGATGTCAACATACAACTAATATTGAGTGGATCTCCTTGAAATAGTGCAAGCTTGAATTTAATAAATGATGAACTCTGCCAGAACCAATGAGAATATGGTGGAACAAATAGTCTAAGCAAAAGGGTTTTTATCTCCAAGTTTGCTGAGATATCAGCGAGATGAGAAGATTGAAGAGTGGGTTTTTAGTAAGAAAAAGAGAGAGGAGCAGCGAGCATCCGCTGGGAATTTTAAAGTTACATAAAGAAGTGTCATCGTAGCAATAGCTCCCATTTATTATGTATTTATTTTACGTTTTTGTTGAGAATTGACAATCTCCATATTATCCATTATATTGCTCAGTGGACTCAACCCTGCACAAAAACCCATTGCCGTATCTCAATGATTCTACCAAAATTATGGCGTAAAAATAAATAAAAAAAGGATGACAAAACTTGTAAAAAAATCCCTAAACTTTATTAAACTTAAATGTTTATCTGAGAAAAGCAAAGACTTTCTCAGCTTTGGCCTAAATATAGAGGGAAAATTTGCAATGGTTTATAAAGCAATTGACAAAGCCTGTTCTGAGCTGTAAAAGTTTCGCCTTATAACAAAATCAAAATTTTACAAATTATGGCTAAAATTCATTACTCTGTAACGTGTGATTTTTCCGGTTTTTGGGGTTAATTTCTGCTGGATTTTCTGCCTCTGGCGAGCTGTTTATCTTATCCCTGACTGGCAAAGCCAGAACGCATTTCCAATCAATGACCTTTAAGGGGTCATCAGTTACCCTTAAGGGTTCTGGCTTTGACTCCAAGGGCTTGTTTGACTTTGCTTTGGAGGGGCGTTCAACACAAGGAAATGTCACTAACTGTAATATCACCCTCCACTCTTGAACGGGGTTCTACGCTGCTTGATAGGACATTGATCAAGTCAAAGTTCTTGTGGGGGGTAGGCAGCTTCATGGCGGCTAAGGAGGCTTGGGTGGCGGGACTTACACCATCTTGAATTATAACATGGAAGCTTTGAATTAGGTCCTGAGCGTTGTTCACATTTTGATGGGATACCCAGCTATTCTCAGTCTCATCATAACCTTTCCAGGACACCAAGTACTATAGGTGGCGTTGAAATAGGTAGAAAACAATAACAGCATTGATCTCATATTGGAATTATCCATCTACTATGACAGGCTCAGGGTTTGGAAGCATGGGACCATCAAAGGGGGTCAGTTGGCACTCATGTTAGGTGCTGAATACTTTGATCGTAGGGAGTAAGTCAACCTGATAAGCTGATGGGCCAACATTATAATGATCTTGCAGGGTCCAAAACGCTTGTGGATTTACTTGTGTTAGGGTTGCTTCAGGTGGAGGCTCTTGGCGTTGACCATAGCCTAGTAACCTGGATTGTACTCATGGCCTTCTGAGCTCTGCAGTCATTATACTCTTTGTAGATTCTCACAGCATCAACCAGATGGTCCTTCACTACCTGGTGTATGTCTCTGAGCTCTTTAGCGCGCTCATTGGTAGCAACAAGATTGACTTATCCGCGGACTTAGGTTGAAGCTGGAGTAGTACCCTTAGTTATCAAAAAGGGGATGTTCCTGTAGAGGTATGAGTAAGGTTATTATAGGGGAATTGTGCCAGAAGAAGGTGAGGGGCCCAATTATTCTGTTCAGCGTTATAATTACTATGAAAGGATTGATTTAAACTTTGTTTCACCCTCTCCGTCTGCCCATCCAATTAAGGGTGAAGGAATTTTGAGCAGCAGGGCGGATGCTTAAGCTGACCAGTAGAGCTTCCCAGAACTGTGCAGTGAATATTGGGCCACTATTACTGATAATCTCCTTGTGTAGGCCGTGTAAACAAAAGATGTGGTCCACAAAGCGGACTATCTCAACTAAAATTATAGTGGTATTACAGGGGATGAAATAGGCCATCTTGGTAAAACGGACCAGTATAACCATTACTGAATCATAACCCTAGATAAGGGAAGATCCATGATAAAATTGACGGACAATGATGTCTAGGGCCCTCAGCGGCTTGGAGGGGGATATGAAGCCCAGCACTCTTCATGTGACAAGGTTTGGCCGGTTAAATTTCAAGAAGAACTTTTTTAATTTCACCACTTTTGTGGCAAACCCTTCCAACTGTAGGAGCGGCGACTAACTTAAACGTCTTGTCCTTGCCAGGGTGGCCAGCAGTTGGAGGGTCATGAATTTCGCGGATCACTTCTTATCTCAGAGTTCTAAGTGGTACCCACCGCTTGCCTTGATGGAAAATGACCCCATTAAGCAACAGGTAGCATTTGTCCAGGGGTTCGCCATTTATATAACAGCTCTGCTTAATCTTATCATAGTCACCTGACAGGGGTTGGGACAATCTAACATGGGCATGGGTGTCAGTATCCACTTCCAAAGGTTCTATCATAAGCAGAGCGGGGGATTGGATAGTGGGTTCTCCTTCATCTGTTCTGGCTTAATCAACACCAGGGAATTTTTGGGCGTCAACTAGTGCTGGGTCAGGGTCAAATGCAGGGTTCCAGGATAGGGCATTTAATAACGGTTTTGAGTGCTCTTAATAAAGTTGTGTGTAAATCAAACACTGATAGTATTTACAAACACTGATACTGACGATGGGGTAGCTTCTGGGGGCGTGGTAGTACGTCAACGCCTTGTGGTCGTGCAGACAGTAAAGAGCTACTTGAAACCACGAAAATGGTGGCTCCAGTGCTGTAACCCAAACAACATCATGGAGTTCCTTATTATAAGTAGCGTAGGTGATTTGCGCTAGGTCATAGTCTTGGAAAAATAAGCAACTGGCCGTTCCACTCCATCCTCCTCCTTATGCAACAGAGAAGCTCCCACCCTAAAATCGGAAGTGTCAGTGGCGATGATAAAGGAGCGGCTGGGGTCTTCATGTGCTAACACCAGACTGGACAAGAGTATGGACTTAATGGCGTGGAACGCAGCATTGAATTCTGTGTTCAACTTAAAGTACTCTTCTCTGATGTGGTGTAGAGAGGGTCAGCAACTTATAAGAGTTGGAGGTGAATTTCATATGGACTTACATGTCCCAAGAAATCTGCATAACTCTGTAAGAGATATGGGAGTATCCCAATGGATGGCTGCATCCTTATCTGGATCACTCATGTGGCTGTGGGAGAAGAATGTTTCTTAAGAGCTCAACCTTGGACTGGAAGAACTCACACTTGCTAGCCTCATTAGTAAGGCGCACCTGTGCATGTATCTTCATGGTGGATACAAGGTGGCAGGCATGAGATTCTACATCAGGGGAGAAGACCAGTATGTCGTCCATGTACGCAATCATGAAGGTTACCATAAGGTCTCCCAAGGCAGCATCAATGAACCTCTAAAAGCAGGCGGGGGCGTTCTTCAAACCAAACTGTAATGGTCGGAAATGTCATATTCTAATCACCATCTTACCTTAGGTTTGACGCAATTGACGCTGAATGTCCAGCGTAAGCTGGATTCTCAAGGTAGTAAACCTCAGAATTATGGAAATTTGAAGCGAGGAAAAGATGAAATAAGGAGCGACGTTGCAAACCCTGGAATTAACTGTATTTTATTATTATTGAATAAAGAGTTGCAGATGAACAGGATCCTGAAATCTGATGCCATGAACACATCAAGTAAAAGACAAGATTTTTGAGGGAGATCAAGCCCCAAAATCCCAAGTTTTTGTTAATGCAACAAAAACTTGTTATGCGCGGATCATCAGGTAAGATAAGGTAAGGGCGGCCCTTGAGGCCACAGAGAAACCCATGTGAGAGTGGGAAACAAGAGATAATTCCAAACAAAGTACGAGATTGCATAGCTTGACCTTAAAGTTCACCCTTCCAGGGCCTCGCCCAAACCATTAATTAGACTCGCAGAGGGCCTAATTAATTATTTAGGTGAGTTACAACCCAGCACCCAAACCCAGAAAAAACACCAAAAATTTTTTCAAACTAATTGATTCAGATTCAGAAAATTTGAACCCAAATTGAAATGCAACGAATGGATTGATACCATTTGGTACATCACCCCCTCTAAAGAAAGGCCCCTCCCTGAAGAGGGGCCCTGCAGTGGAAGGCTGCCACCATGAGGACTTCCTGGGGCAAGTTGCCCTTGAGCTTCAGGAAAATTAGCCCAAAAAAATTCCAGGCCCTTCACGAAAAAAAAATGGTGAGTGTAAATTGGGACTGGGATGCTGGAATTAGCCAACCCAGCATGAGGAAGCATTCCCAGCGCTTGGATGTGGTGCGCCCCCCCCTCCCACGCCCCAGTTGGCGATGGTCTTCCTATCCCAACCAGGAAGGTGCTCTCTCCAATTGAAGCGCAGAAAGGGCGTACTGTCCATCGCATCTGGATGGCCATCCCCTTTCCAGACGGACTTTCCATCAGTGAGGGAGCCCTGCTGGGCCAGGTCCCCTCAGTGCCAACCAAATCCCTGGTGGGGAAGGCCCCACCAGAATTTTGCACCAATGATCACTTCATATCCAGGATTAGCTTTCAGTTACTAGCTCCCTCCGGTGCTGGTTACTCAACAACTGGGACCTGATGCGACCACTGAGGTCAGTCTAACTGGGGATCTGGTGGTGTTCTGGAAGCAAATGCGGTTCAGAATAATGTAACAGTAAAAAACGTCCCAGTTTCTGATCGCCATCTTACCTTAGGTTTGATTCAATTGATGCCAATTATCCAGTGTGAGCTGGATTCTTAAAGTAGTAAACCTCAGAATTAGGGATACTTGAAGTGAGTATAAGACAAAATAAGAATGCAAGGTTGCAAATCCCAGAATTAACTTTATTTTATTATTATCAAATAATTAGTTGCGGATGAACAGGATCCCAGTAATATGATGCCACAAACACACCAAGTAAAAGGCAGAATTCTTGGAGAGATCAAGCCCCAAAACCCAAGTTTTTGTTACTACGACAAAAAACTTGTTGTGCGCGGATTATCAGGTAAGATAAAGTAAGGGCAGCCCTGAGGCCACCAGAGAAACCCACGTGAGAGTGGGAAACAAGAGAGAATTTCAACCAAAGTTTGGCATTTTTCAGGATTTAACTTAAAGGTCGCCCTTCTAGGGCCTCGCACAAACCATTGATTAGGCTCACAAGAGCCTAATCAATAATTCAGGCGAGGTAAAACCCAGCGCCTGAACCTGACAAACATCAAAAATCTTTCTAAAACTGAATCAATTCATATTTGGAAAATCCAAATTCGAATCAAATGCAACAAATGGATGATACTGTTTGTTACACAAATGACATAATCCTGAGCTGATAGATGAATTTTCGAGTACAAAAAGTGGTCAACCACTCCTGGCTTCCTTAATGCGGATCTGATTGAAGGCTTTAAAGCAGTCCAGCTTGCTGAACACCCTGGCTTTCTCCATGTAGAAGGAAAACTGTTGCTCCATGGGGAGTGATGGGGTTTAGGCACTGTCACATAGTCCAGATTGCCATAATCAACGCAGTTATGAAGTGATCTATCAGACTTCTCTACAAATATGATGGGGAGCACACCGATAAGGATTTTTGAAGATTTGACCCTTAGAGAGCATGCTATTAACCAAGATGTCCAAGGTAGCCTCCTCACTCAAGGGACAAGGGATAGATTGGAGAAGTTATTTTGATGATGCCATGGTCAACTTAGACTCAAAGTCAAAAATGATGTGCTCAGGGAGTGGGCAGCTTTACAGATAAACAGTTCAGCATATCCTCTTATACATTCAGGCATGGTAAGTGCTGTGTTGGGATGTTAGTCGGTTGAATGGAGGCAAGGCCCACCTTAGGAGATGGGCCCACCTTCAGGGAAGCGCCATTGCACTCTCATCCAGGCTAAGGATGGTATTCGTGACTCCTCCAGGAAAACTTAACATTCCTGGTAGAGTCTATGAGATTTTTGAAGATGTCAAAATGTTGCTACCAGACAAACCCAGAATTATGGGGTAAAGGAGGTTTTTAATCAAGTAGAAGCTCTACAAAGTACCCATCGCCTGCAACAAAAGGAACAGGTGATAGTACACGCTAGCTCGGAATGGTTTAAGATTCATCACCTTTTACAAACTGACTAACACCTTGAAGTAGTCCAGGGCCTCCGCCAGCCCTTGACATATGAAGTTTTTGGTAGTGCTAGTACTCACCAAAGTGAGCGCTTGGAAATCCTTTCCAGAAGAGGAGAAAGTAGCCATGAACAAGAAAAACGTAGAGGAGTATTTATTTTCTATGGAGCCAAGGTAGGAAAGGATGCCTCCAAGCCCAGAGGGCGGAGTATAAGAGAGAGATTCCCTGAGTATTTAACAGATTATGACTTCAAATTGCCAGTGAGTTACTCATAGTATTTGAATATAATAGGGTAGCCTAATGCTCTATGTTTTGTAGTATGGAGATCCTTATTGTACAAATCTATACCAGTCAGGATGGCCAAGCTTTTAGTGGGGTCACCCAAGAGAGTTCCTCTCAATCCTATCATGGATATCTACCCTTTTCTAGATAGGGTTCTCCCAGGAGTTGACTCTTGAGTGCTAAGGAAGAGTTGTTCATCTGAGCCAACTGGGACGACATTTTGGTCAGGAGGCATAAGTTCTAAAATGGCAACAGAGGGTCCATAGTTAGAGTAAAGCGAATGCTATGAATCAAATAAGTTAGACTTAAACCCCTCTACTTTTGAGGAAAAAAATCGAGGGGTACTCCATGGAGGGAAGCAGTGCAGGGCCAGTAGTAAGGAGACCTCCACCTATGACGGAGGTTTCAGTCTCCCCTCTCAGCGAGCTCACTGCGGTTCTAAGTGGTGCAGGAAAGTACATAAGGGGAATATTCTATGGCCATGTTGGAGGTGTCCATAGGTGCTAGTGAATCAGTTGGGTATTTTACCATGGGATCTGAAATCTGATGATGCCCCACAGAGATGTTGTTGTCAAGTTCTAAGATCTGAAGTTCCTCGTTACAGTTAAGCTTGGTAGCACAGAGTCTTTTGGACAACTGGTATGCAAGGATAGAGCATGTCCCAGATAAGGAGGTAAGAAAGTTATCTCATATGCCAAGGGCAGCACCAGTGTTATCTGGGGACTTGCGGAGAAGGGCCATTTTCAACTGTTCAAGAGATTCCAACCTTGATGGCTGCACTTATAACAGGCTCAAGTACTGTGCCATAGTGAAGTCTCTTTAAGCCAAGTGGACAAAGGAGTTATAGTCCTCAAAGGTGGCAGGGGGAAACTATCAGTGTTTGACAAAGGATTACAACGATGGGAGAGATTCCATGAGGGATCTATTATTCTAATCAGCGAAGGATAACCATTTGGAGAGCTCCCTCTGAAATTTCATGGAGCATCATCTGGAAAAGGAGACGTCAGATAAGTCCTTTCCTTAAGACTTCCAATGGGCCCTAAGGCTGGACAATGTAGTGAAGATATCCTTTTTAAATTTCTGATTATATAATTAGTGGAATTTGAGGCTGGTAGTGACAGATACTGCACACTGTATGAGCATCTTGAGTGAGGGGAGCCACGCAACACTCTCAGCACACCATTTGAAAGAGGTAACAAAAAGGCCATGAGGGATACAATAGTACCAGCCCAGTGAAACGCTTCAAAAGGTGACAACTTTGAGAGAGCCGAGCTAACTCTAGCCACCCATCAGAGAAAGAAACTCACAGCAAAATCTAGGCTTTACTTAGATTTTATCAGGGGAACTGGAGCGCAGGAGGTTTCTAGTGGGAAGGCGCTATGCAAAAGGTAAACCAACAAGGAAAAGTGATTCAACAAGAAGAAGCAACGTCCTAGGTTATAATGGTTATGTTTCTATATAAATTTTATGTACAAAACGAACACCAAAATGATGACAACCATCAGGGGCATGAGTCTCTGAGAGCTGGGGAGGTAGTATAAGAAAAGCATCAAAACGCAGTATTATAAGACCTGTCAGGGTCAGCGGAATAGGCTGTGGCATGGGAGGCGTGTTCAAGCCCAACTTAGTAGTTAGAACAGTGTGGGAAATGTACTTCAGCCATTGTGATAGCTCCAACTTAGTTTCTCTATGAAAATAAACAGAAAAGCTTGAAAAACTTCTACAAATAATCCCTAAACTTTATTAAATCTAACTGCTTATCTGTGAAAAGTGTCATGGTCTGATGACATGATAGAGGGGACCAACTCTAAAGATAAAGCTAGTTATCAAGAGGCAAAAAAAGGTGAAGTTAGCAGGATTTCCTGACCTAAAACATACCCTAGACCAGCGCTGGGTTCAGGCCAGATATGCCCAGGTCAGTATAGGGGATGTGTGTGATGCCCAGCCATGTGTTGCGGCAAGGGCGTTAAAACGCAATAGCTATATCATTAACAGTGACGGTTTAATTCAGTTGCTCAGAGAATGGGGTTTGAGACCCATTCAAATTTTTGAAAATCTCAAAATCAGGTCTGCTGTGCCTACAATTTATAAATTGAGTTTAGGCAATCTTGAGCTATAGTACCCAGGCCAATGGAAGCGTGCCTTATTGGTGCACTTAGGCTTAGCACCACTTCCACTGATAGACAATTCCCCCTATTGTTTAAGTATGCTTCCTCAAGACCAATCTTCCTTGTTTGTCAACTTTCTTCAATAAAAATTCCGGTTAGTTTACGTTTTTTCATAAAATTATGGTTCCCTGGGCGCAACTGTGCTTGGACCTCCTTGAGGAGGTCTTTACCAATATGGTCCGTTTTATTATAACAGAAATGTTCACTATATCTGGTGCACTGCTGGGCCGCCCTGGTCCCCTCCAGAGTGAGGCACCCAAGCACTACTCCACAGATCTCCTCTTGGTTGTGGACTCCCCTTTGGTGTCCTACCAAGTATTGTTATTTATTTGCTTTCAACTACTACATATATCGTTGTACATTCTTGCCCTGGGTTCCTTTTTCTCCGGCATCCTTTAGCGATGCCCTGTTCATCCTCCTTCTAATGAATAGTTCCTTAGTGGTGGGGCAGTGCATCTCTCACTACCTTGCTGGAAATGGGAGAGTTACAGATACTCTTTTTACAAAGAGCAAAGTCTTTCTCAACTCATGCCTAAATTTAAAGGGAAGATCTTCAATGATTAAATCAATTACAAAGCCCAATCTGAGCTGTAAATTCTTTGCCTTTCAACGTAATTAAAATTTTATGAATTTGGTCAAATTCTGTATCTCTGTACCGTGTGATTTCATACTTTGGGGTCGCTTTGCGCCTGATTTTCTGCCTCTGGAAAGCTATTTCCCTCATTCCTGGCTGGCAAAGCCAGAACGCATTTCCAGTCAATGACCTAATAGAGGTCATTAGTCACCTTTAGGGGTTCTGTCCTTGACTCCAAGGGCTTTTTTGATTTTGCTTTGTAGGGGCGTTCAACACCATTAAATATGTCACTAGCTGTGACAATATTGAGTGCGCAGCAAGGCTGGCTTATTTCCAATTTACATGTGTGTACAAATCCTTAAAGATATACTTTATACTTTCTCCTTGATGCTTTCATTCAGTTAAACATCTCCAATATCTTCTGCACAACCTTACTCGCCATCATTTTGTATATGACAGCAATTTCAGCAAGCTTAAATTGCCAAGTTTATCTATCCTATCAATGTTGCAATCAAAAATGTTATTGTATGTGAAGCTTCATCACCTTCTAATTGCAGAATTTAAAATTTTCGGATCAGGCTTGCAGCTATTTATAAAAATATATTTGTGTAAAGATATTTAGATTGGAAGTTAACAATCTATAAGCGCATTTAGGGGCACTAATTTTACCACTAAGAAAAAATTTCTTTGATATAGTAAATAATTGATTCCATACATTTCCCCCTCATCTTTTAGACTTTTTATAACTTTTTTAAAAACAACACCAGTGTCATTTGTCTCACACTTACTGGCATATCTTGCCAAAATATATGCAATATCAGTAATAGAACCACAAGTCTGTACATCCATATTTCTCCATAGATATAAAAAGATCTGGATTATATTTTTTACATGAACTTCTTCTGAATTTCTCCACAGGATGCAAAAATGTACAATACTTGCAAGGGATTCATCTGTACCTAGACACATTGTTTGATCACTGACTGGTTTGGGAAATATAAATCAAGAGGTACAGTTGTTGCAGTTTTGTAACAAGTAACAGTGTTTTTGTGATTTTTTACACTTTTTACTATATGTTGCAATACTACATTACCATAATCTAATGAGAAATACACAACTTTGGCAATCATATTCATGCTCTGACTTGTACCAAAATTTAAATAAATATTATACCAGACCAGCATGTGCTATTGAGGAATTTTCTGTTTTAAACTCTAGTCTGCACCAGAAATCTTAAACAGGACTACCCAAGCAGTCAGGGTTATCTTTAAATATCAGGATAGTGCATTTACTTGTACCATAAATTGCCGCACAACATTCACTGGGTAACGTTGAACCAAGGACAGCTTTTAGAGAATGTCAAGTTATAGCTTCACATAGATTACAACCAGTAGCAATTAGTAATGCTTCAAGCATATCCAGTAAGTTCAAGTCATTGTAGGAGAAGGTTAGAAACTGCGTTGGAGCTTCAAGAGACTTGACCATTTCAGATTAATTCCTAACAAAATTGCTTCCAGTATGGTGCAGATCATCTTATATCTCACATGATGAGATGCATATTATATATCAAACCTTGCGTTGTATGATCTCCTTGTCACATTATAGATGATATAGACATACTAGCTATAGCATTTAAGTATTCAGCAATAGATAAAGTAAAGAAAAAGGTAGTCTATCTGTTGGAATTGTCTTTCACTGCCCATGATGCATGCTTGAAAAAATTTCAAGGGTTATTTAAATTCCTCGCTGCTCTCTAAACCCATTTTTAACAATAGGAAAAAGAAATTACCAAGCCAACAATACCATATGTTGTTCTCCTTTTTTTATTTAGAAACGTTGCTGTTTTCTTTGTAAATCAACTAAGCTTACTTACCATTCATCTATTTTATTACCAACAATAGTAATAGCACTCTCAACATCAGGTAATTCCTCATCTATTGAGTGAAGCATGTTAGTGGTAAACCCAGCTTAGATTTCTTCGGTTTCATTAATAGATTCTGCTGATCTAACATCTATTCTATTGATATTCTTTTCAGTTAAGGAAGGATTTCTATTTTCTATCATCCAAGGTTCAGATGCAGTTTCATCTTCATGTGGTTGAATATTGATATTTTCTGGTAATGTCTCTAATGTAGTCAAAGAGTAAATATTTAAAATAAGTAGATTATTAGTTTTGGTGTGCAAGTTTTGATGTAAAAAATTTTTTAAATTGTCAATTTTTAAATTGCATGCAGCAAATGACACCTCTGGTTGGTGCTCTATACCTTTTGGTATCTCTTGATTGCAAATCAATTAACTAGTTATAAGTAACATCATCCTGGTTATTATGATATATAGCAATGGATGCAAAGTTAGCTGTAAGTATTCCACATGTATGTTCAGAGAAAAAGACAGTAGAGCATTTTTCAATTTTGTGTATCCATCATCAGTAGCATCATTGATGAGATACCCATCTAAATCAAGTTCATCACAAACATGAATGGCAACATTATGATTATTATATGTTATATGAGATTGGAGCTATGTCACCCATAAATACTAGTATTTGCTTACGCTGGATCAGGAGCAACCTGTTTTGGTACATATTCTCAGTATAACCTATCTCCTATATTAAATACATAGTTAATATCACTTACATACCACCTGTTTGGATCAAGTAGAAAAAATACAATGCAAGCAATTGCTGCTATTTTGTACATTGATTTCCATGAGAGCTGCTATCAATTCTTTCACTGGTTTGATAGAATGTACCCCACAAAATTGACACATTCTCTGACAAAACTTTGTATCTAATCATCATATTAGGTTTTATCCTTGAACATCTTCATCTAGATTCCTAATTATAGGACCACTAACAATTTTGTGCTATTTGAGCAACAGCACTATTATTGGAGAAGAATGGAACTATATCATGATACAGAGGATTATTCTTTACTAGCCACTGCAAAGCTACTTTAAATTTGTAAAAATCAACTTTCAGTTGTTTTATTTTGACTGAAGATTTTCCAGACTTTCAGCCACTATAACAATTCCAGCTTGGCTTGATTGTACAGAAGTTGGTCATACAAGACAACAACATCTTGCATATATAGAATAACTTGCCCTATGCACCAATATCGACTGAATCAATTAGATCTTAATACTTTTAAGATGGGGCACAGTTTTACTTAGGAGTCTCTGCTCAATATCTGATAAATTTGTCAGTTTTTCAGGCCCAGCGATATTTCCTTTTTATTCTATAACACTTGAGGTGGAATTTTCTGCTTGTTAAAATTAGTTGCACAGTAAGAGCAGGCTACAACACTCCTCAATTTAAATAGAACTAAAGGTATCATTGATGACAATTGAGTTGTCTTCAAATTGCACCACTGTTGTGGATATAAAGATTTTACATATTTCACAGCAACGTCATAAAATATATTGATTGACCACTTGAACTTGAAAATATCAAATAAACGTTTTTGCTGATTGTTTCATACATTTGTTGTATGTGACTATTTCTCTCATAAGCTATCACATACTGCAGGATGTCATTTTTGTGTTCCAATAATTTAGTTAATCATTGAGAACATTTTTCAGTATTTTCATTTGAAATTTGGGTATGAACTAATGAGAGGCAATGTGCTCTGTCATCAGCTGTCTCATTCAAATGGCAGCTATAAGTCAATGAGAGGCGATGTGCTTTTTCATTGGCAGTCTCATTTGAAAATGGTTATTGATCAATGAAAGGTGATATGATCATTCTTCTGTTAATTTATCTGATAGTTGATGGTGTGCTTGATTGAGTCAATGGGTTTTTTCTTATTCTGTATCATTTAAATATCTCTACCTCATTTATTCTCGCATCTGTGTAAGTCTCTCCTCATATCTGCTAAAGGACTCTTTGCAGTGAACTTTTGTCATTTTGTTATTCACTTGAGAAAGGCACTCAGATTTTGACTTTTGTGTTTTGCGCAAACGGCGCTTTTTTGTAAATGCATTATTTTGATGGTTAGAGCATAATTTTATGGCAATAAAATGAAACTTAGTTATTATACCTAAAAGTTATTAAGTAATTTTTTAAAGCCTAAGAAACTTTAAAACTTTTACTAAAAGTATAAATTTATAGCTAAAAAATACCACTAACCAGTGTAAAATACTCACTAAAAATGTCCTAAAAAGTATAAATTAATCAGTAAAAATTACTAATATTTAGATAAACTCCTTTTTGAATTCAGTGCCATGTTTCAAAATACCTTATAAAATTTTGCTCACAAATACAAAGTCGACTTTATATAAGAATAGGCCCAAGTATAACCTGTAAGCAAAAAAGAATACATAGTGCTGAGTATATAGAGATTCTTAACTTTTCTTTCTCGTTGCAATCACTATTGCAACCTATTTAATTCAAGACTGAATCTAGTTTGATAATCTCACAGAGGAGATTAGTCTGCGCCCATGTCAGGGAGCAGTTGGGCAAGCAAGGTAAGAGGAGCAGGTGGAAGGCCCGCGGCCTCCAACGTTTGAAAACGCCCCGGAGAATCCAGCAGAATTGACAAAAATACTAAGAAACTGGCGGTCACTATTTCCCCAGAGATACTCGCATGGCAAGCATGATGCAACCAGTACATCAACATGCCACACTCTCAGCCACTTTTGCCAGTGGAATTCGGAGTCCGCATGTTTCTGGACATCCAAAAAATGGCCTTATGGGAAAAATTTTGTGAAGATGTACACACAATTTTCCCAACCGCGGTGTACATTGCACCTCACTCCATGTCATGCGGTTGGCTGGACCTAGGTTTCAAAAGCAAAATGGCAGCAGATGAGGCTGCAGTGGTGCGCGTAGTGGTCAACCTATCTGAAGGGCAACAGGTCATTAAAACTAAATGCACCAGATGGACAAAATCAAACCAATTTTCCTCACGTTCAATTTTTTGCCTACTACGGTAAAATGTGACAATTTGGAACAACACCTGAAAGATGGTCTTGCCATATATGGCGAAATACAATCTTTTGAAATGCAACGCTTCATGCTGATGCCACACCTGTGCACTGGCAAAGCCATCGCAGTTCTGAGCCCAACTGAAGAGATTGCGAAGGACATAACCCAGATCCCACACTCCACTTTTATTGATATTGCAGGGCATACCACCCACCCATTCTGGGTGACCGTGGACAGCGCGCCCCCCATTTGCACCCACTGTGACATATTCAGTCATAAGGCACACGCATGCCCCATCAAGGAGGGCGTCACATTCCAAGAGCACCCCTCAGCGGCCATGGCCAGTGGAGAGGCGCACTACAAACCAACCGCAAGCACCAAGGAGGCTTTCCTGTGGGGAACACAAGGCTGCTACCTACTGGTAAAGCCTATCTCCCCACAAGAGTAGAAGAAGGCCAAGCAGGCCTATAGGGCCGTGGCCAAGGAAGCGGCCAAAGCCACCACTGCTATCCCACATTCACAACGCCAGGAGGACATGGAGACCTTCGCGGTGGAAGCAACTCAGGAATCCATCAACCAATCAGATTAGGAAGCCCATGCTGAGCAGGCCACTCAATCCGAGGATCCAATGGGAGATTCGATCTCACCCAATTGTTGTACCCAAGCTCTGATTGAAACCAACTTAGGACCCATCCCAACTGAAAAAAAAAATTTTGACCCACTCAACGGTGCACCAAACTCACCCGCACCGCAAAAAAATTGTCTGACATCAGGAAAACAAA
Source organism: Massospora cicadina (assembly GCA_022478985.1). NCBI lineage: Eukaryota > Fungi > Entomophthoromycota > Entomophthoromycetes > Entomophthorales > Entomophthoraceae > Massospora > Massospora cicadina. The sequence continues at coordinate 28,171 of JAKSZP010008226.1, forward strand.
AAGTGAAGGCTAAAGCCAACGCGACTCTTTCCGCAAAAATCAACAAAAACTCTGATAGTGTTGCTGCTAACACCCGCGCTGCTGTGAAGGCCCGCGGGGATCTAGAAGAGGATGGTGGGCCCAGGTGCCCACCCCCTCACACCTAAGGTGCGATGGGGAAACCTTCACCATAGGGATGTTGAATATTGCTGGACTCAAGGCCTCCCCGTCCCAGGCTAAGAAACTGAGTTTTTTACAACACAATTTACCCGTGGATATCCTGGCCATCCAGGAGTCCCACTGTCCCTGAGGTTCTGAGGAAGCTTGGAAAACAATGCTCCTCCCATCCCTATCCTTTTGGTTGATGCACTGTGGGGTGCTAATTTGGAAAAATAATTTTTTCAAATTTTTATCCTCAGAAATATTCCTAAATGGCCGAGTGCTTGTTGTCATCTTCTAGTGGGCCAATGTAGCACATGCAATCATCAACATATGTGCCCCAAATGGTGCATGCAAGCGTCAGGAATTTTTCTCGTCGGTCAAATCCCTCCTGCTACCCCCAGACTCCTTCATAGTCGGTGACATGAACTGTTAGCTAAACACACCAATGGACCAGTGGCCTTCCTCACCCCACGCCCCCCAGGGTCACGTAGAACTACGCGTTCTAAAGGCCACCCTCATGTTAATGGATGCGCTGTTGCGGCATGCCCCACTGCTCAAAAACATGACATGGCCCCACGTTCACAATGGCCAATTAAGGTCCATGACCTGCATTGACATTATTCTAATGCCGGCGAAATTCCAACCCCACATCTCCCACTTCAAGACAACAAAATTGGAATTCTCTGATTATCGTCTGGTCTCGCTAACCTACCACCCACCTGTCACGGCTGCTAAGGCCCCACATTGGTACAAAATCAGCCCCCCTGAGCTCGGGTCGCCAGGATTTTCCACGTGGGTAGAAGAGGCAACTATGGCAAAAAAGTTTGTTACACCGTTTTGTGCAGACCCCATTTCCACATGGGCAACTTTCAAAGATGACACCATCCGCCACTCTCACCATCTCTCCTCAAGACGCTCATGAGCCACATCAGCAGTTATCTCGCGCGTTCTGGCAGAATTGGCACACTTAGAGTCCAAGATCCCAGTTATAGGATACAGCTCTGCATGGGGACGGAAGTGGGCGGAGGCAGCTGCCCACCTCAACGCACTCAAAAGACAACACAAACATCGGGTTTGTGTTCAGTACAGGGCCACACGCATCACAAAAGGCAACAAGTGCACCGCACATTTCTTTAAAAAAAAATTGCACCACGCAAGAGTGTGGCCTGCACACAGGTGTGAAGATTGGATAATTCCATTGCGGATACACTGGCCAAAGTGGCAATCGAAAATGCAACAGTATTACTCCAAGTTGTACCGCTCTGACCCAATTCAGCTGGCTGAAGTGGTGGAATTTCTTGACCGAGCCCACATCTGCTCCATTTTCTGATACCCGGAAATAATGAATTTGATTACTCTGAATGAATTATGGACAGCCATTCGCAGTGCACCAAACTGAAAATGCCCAGGCCCAGATGGCATTCCATATGAGTTCTACAAAAAATATTTCAAATATATATCCCCATTGCTGCTAGCCTCACTTAACCAAAGCCTGATGGAAACGCGCCTCCTACCAGGAGTGACATGAAGCCTTCACTGTCACACTCTTCAAGAAAGGGGATAAGCTAGACTTAGCCAACTGGCGCCCCATTTCTCTAACAAACACAGACACCAAAATTTTAACCAAAATCATGTCTAACCTTTTAGGGACTGTAGCATCTGCCACCATCTCCCCAGAACAATTCAGTTTCATCCCCAGAAGGTCAATTTGGGATAACGTGCACTCTGTGGCTAATGTATGTCAGTCCACAGCCTCTGGGGCACTTGTATTCTTGGACCAACAAAAGGCCTATGATAGAGTAAACTGGGAATACCTTAGGGCCTGTTTCCATCAATTCCGCCTACCCCCTCACTTCATCAACTGGGTAATGCTGCTCACAGATTCTGCAACAATGGCAGTGCGTGGCCCTGGCTTTCTAACGGAAGTAGTCCGCCCTCAAAGGGGCTTGCGACAAGGGGACCCCCTCAGCCCACTCTTATACAACTTCAGCCTTGACCCACTACTGCGAAATGTGAATGCCCAACTCACTGGGGTCCACGTGCCAGGCCAAGCCCCAGTCAAGATAATGGCATTCGCAGATGATTGTGTGGTGGGGTGGCTACTAATCAAGATGCACGCGCGCTTGAAGCTCTCATCCAGGAGTATTCCCGGGTAAGCAACGTGGCACTGAACGCTTCCAAAACTGAAATCATTCTCCTTGGTTGGTTTCAGAACTGCTGGACCTCAGCAATTAGTTCCCAACCTGGCCCATCTGCTCGCCCACGTCCTCGCCCTACTAATTCAAAACACACCGCCCCACTGGTGCTCCCCTTCGTGCCACGTCCTACCATAGGACCAGTACGCCATCTGGGCGTGTGGATGGAGGCAGGCGGATACGCGTCAGCAGTAACGGAGTGCCATATTCTGGATAACAGATGAAGCGAATCGCCTCTCTCAGAGCCCACCCTACTTCCCTTACTGGCAGGATTGTTTTAGCCAACTCCATGCTCCTCTCCAAAGTCTGGTTTAGAGCCATGCCATTCCCTTCTCTCCAAGCTTCTACAAATCCTTGTACGCCCTGCTGCAAGGATGGCTTTGATTGGGCTGCCTTCCACCAGTGCGGCTAGAGGTCATGTTTGGCCCTCAACATCATGGTGGCATGGGCCTGCTTGACTTCAAAGCCCATGCCACCAAGATCCTGAGTACCTGGATTGCGACCATCACCACCCCTACACTCCCCTCCCAACACTGGTCCCGTGCAGCCCACTCCAACTTCTCCCGCGCCTTGGGCCTCAACAATCCATCGAACCCCCACTCCCTGATGAAATACCTCACTTCATATACATCGGCCACAGGTCCTCATGGGACTAAAATCCACTACAAACGAATCCTCCTCTCCATGCGGAGCTCTGAGTGGATAATTCATAATAGCAGACATACAACCCAAAGAGGCCGCCCCTCTCCTCAGTTCACACAAGAGGTACAGGGGCTACCATCCATGATGGCGTGGTCCCCATTTGACCCCATGTCCTATCCAGGGTGGACTACCTGGACATGATGGACATCCCTTACTCCATTGAGACCCAAAAATATCTGGAAATATGTACACCATCCTCTGTTGCAACCTCAAGTCCGCTCCCATGTGTGGCGCTGCCTGAGGCAGGTGTATCGTACAGCTGAGCGCTCTAACACTTTACACTCATCCTGTGTCGTGTGTGGCCAGTATGAAACGCTGTTTAACCGCCTGGAGAAGTGCCCTACCTCTAAAGTGATATGGCGCGAAGTTCAACGTCTTCTGGGCCAGGATCAAACGCATCCCTTCAGTATGTCAAGAGATATGTTTGCTCTATCAATGGCCTCCCCCCTTCTGCCCTCCCTTCGTGCTTTGGTTGTTGCAATCGCCATGTGGACCATCCACACGATTGTATTAGATGCCATCACAGGCTCCACCCCCACCCTCCCAGAAGTGGTACACAAATTCTGGTCCCATTTAGTGGACCACTTTCAAGAGTGGATGTTTGGATACCTCCTACCGCGTCGCCAACAGCTGGTCTCTTCCTGGTTCCCAGTCTGGTTCATCAAATCAGACCCCTTCCTCCACACGTGCTCAATTGTGGCTATGGCCCCTTCACACGTTTCCTCCCCCTCCCCATAAGTGGCATTTCCGCTGGCAACAAGAGATAGCATCGCTTCTCTGGGGTGCCTCCCCTGGTATTAAGTTTTGTCTCTTCTGAGTCATATTCAGAAGTGTCCATCCCATGGTCAGCCTTCCCCGCAATAAATTTAAGTATATAGAGATTCTTTTTATTATAAAAAAATACTAAAACAATAAAGAAACCATAAAGTAATAAAAAACTAACTCCTAAAAACCTTTATACCTCCAAGGGAAAATATAAAAATTATTAACATATTTTTCATATTAGATTACTAAAGAAGAAATACATTAAAATTAATAGTGAGCCTAAATAAAAAAGGGACTGAATTCTGATTACCAGATCATTTAAGTGATTATAATGAACTACCTCTAAATAATAAACTACAAACTTATCTAACCAAACTCTGAGGTAAAATTGATTTCAATACATTAAACTATTAAAACTAAAATCAGAGCATTTCTGTTTAGATCAAAAATAATTGCTCTAACACAAGAAACCTTAAAAACCAACCATACAATATTAACTACATCTAACTCTAAGCAAATTGAATTTGATAGATATTAATAGTATGAGGTGTGGCAAAAAAGTAATGAGACTGATTTTTTACTTACCAAAGTTTTTATTTTTTTTTCAAACATCAATCTTATCCCCTTCAAAGTAGTTCCCTTGGGCAGCTACACACCAATGGAGACGTTGTTCCCACTGTTGGTAGCAGCACTGGAAGTCTTCAACTGGTATGGTCTGTAGCATGTCTGTTAGACTCTTTTGGATGTTTTCTAAAGTCCCTAAATGCCGTCCTTTGAGGACATTTTTCAGTTTAGGAAATAGGAAAAAGTCACAGGGACTGAGGTCAGGTGAATAGGGGGCTTGGGAACCACAGGAATGCCTTTTTAGTCAAAAATTCTGTGATGGAGAGGGCAGTGTGAAATGAGGCGTTGTCATGATGGAGCATCCATTTGTCTACAATGTCCAGTCTCACGCGAATGACCCTTTTTCTGAGCCTTTCAAGGACGTCTTTATAAAAAACTTGGTTGACAATTTGTTCTGAAGGAACAAATTCTTTGTGGATGATTCCCTTTCTATCAAAAAAACAAGTCAGCATTGATTTGATCTTCGATTTGCTCATTTGAGCTTTCTTTGGTCGAGGAGAACTTGCAGTGTGCCACTCCTCACTTTGCCTCTTGTTCTCAGTATTGTATTGAAAAATCCATGATTCATCACCTGTGATTACACAACTAAAGAAATCTTGCTCATTAGCGATTCTGTCAAGAAGATCAAGACACTTGTTTTTTTGATTGTCCTTCTGCTCAATTGTGAGGTTTGTTGGCACCATTTTGGCACAGACCTTTTGCATATGCAAATGTTCAGTCAAAATTTTATGAACAGTAAATCTGTTCAAATTTAATTCTTTACTCAACATTCTTAATGTTAATTGATGGTCTGATCTCACAAGAGTGTTCACACGTTCAATGTTTTCATTGGTTTTAGAAGTTGAAGGACTCCCTGAGCGGTGTTCATCTTCAACATGTTCTCTGCCTTCCAAAAATGATTTATGCCAGCGAAAAACTTGAGCTCAGGATAAAGAATGTTCCCCATACGCTTGTTTTAACTTTTTAAATGTCACACTTGCCGATTCTCCAAATTTAACACAAAATTTAATGGCACAACGTTGCTCCAAATTACGCTGTTCCATTTTGCATGATGCACAACTAAAACACAACTTCACTAATAGCAGTCACAACAATCACGTAGTTAATGGAAGGAGTTGAAACTTGCACTGAGAGATGGGAGGGGGCTGATACACATGCTCTGTCAAGGACAACAGCGCAGCGTTGCCAGATCGCTTGCAGTGTTCCCAGTCTCATTACTTTTCTGCCACACCTTGTATAAACAGAAACCAACTTTAATCAAAAAACATTTGATCAAGAATAAATAAACTCTAAAAAACTAAACTATAACCTTATATAACTCTAACTCTGAGTTAATTTGAACTGCTATAAATAACTCTGAAACCCTTTATACCTACAAGGGAAATGTACAAAATTATAAAAAATCTTTAAAAATTATTTTTATCTTATGTATACATTGATACCAATATTGGAAATTAATAAAAAGCCAACTAAGTTTGCTCATCGGATCATTTATGTGATTAAAAAATAAACTATACCTAAAGACTAAGCTACAACCATATCTAAACCAAACTCTTAGGTAAATTGAACTAAAATTCAGTAAGCTAAAAAAATAAAAGGAGATCACATTTATACCCCAGATCAAAATCGATTCTTTACAACTAAATACCCTCAAAAACCATACATACAATTTTAACTAACCTTAACTCTGAATAAACTGAATTTGGTATTCATTAAAACAGTAAAAAGCAAGAAACCACTTTTAATCGCCATAACATTTGATCATGAGTGGTCAAACTCTAAAGAAACTAAACTATAAACTTAACTACATCTACCTCTTAGTTAATTTGAATTGTTGTAAAAAAATCACTGCATATTGTATTAAATTACCTTCATAATTTACTTAGTATTTAATAAAAAAAAGTTGTCCTCTTTACCTTTTGGCATATTTTATCATGTAGTGTTAATGTGTGTTCTTTGTATGGGACTACATTTTGATGTTTATTGCCTGCTGTTTGATACAATACCGCACTAGGATATTTATTTCTTACCAGATAATTCAAACATAATTTAGATCTATAATTGTAGATAGCATTAGTAACCCAAAAAGTAATTACCATATTAATTTATTACCCCCTGAAACACACTAATTATTTTCCAAAACCAATTGACCATATACCTTTGACCAATCACCAGCTGCTTGTTACATCATGACCCTATCTTATCAACTTGTTGACTTGGTATGTTAGCCGTTACACAAAGGGCAAAAGGGCAGGTGGTGGTTAATACCCCTCTAAAACCAAATTAAAAAATTAGGAGGTTCTCAATTCACCCTTCATAGGTTCTTATATGACTTTGAAGAAGAGCTCAATCTGAATGTATGTATAGTTTTTTGGGGGGGGGGTTTGCTATGTTTGCTTGCCTATAGCTCTGAAACTACTGTACCAATAAATGTGATCTTTTAAAAAAAGAAGAGGATGCTCCAACTTAAGTCACATACCACTTTTGTAAGGATTGGTCCAGTATCTGAGCAGTAATTCTTTATATATATTGAAAAATTTTAAGAGATAAAGAACCCAAAAAGGCTCTAAAAAGTATGAAATAATTGAGAAAATGAATCCTTTGTAAAACCCTTTTCTAAGTTGGCGCCATCTTCCAACCTGTCATCTAGAATTTTGCTTATAAATACAATCTAAAGCTTATATTGGATTGGGTCCAAGTGTAAACTATGAGCAACTTAGAATATATAGTGCTGAGTATATATATTATAAATGGCTATTATAAGGCAGTTTAAAATATGACGCTGACTTCAAAAATTATTTTTATCAGGCATTCATAAACTCTAAATTATTTTATACTTTAGCTCCTATTTAAAGGTTCTTTTTTCCAAAAAAAATTGAAGGAGATTCTTTTTTTCTGATCTTTTTTAAGGAAGTTCTTTTTCCCAAAAAACATAAACAGTTCTTTTGTTTCATGATAAATTAGTGCGCTTTTAAAAGCGCTTATCCTCATATTATTTTAAGTATCACTAACTCTATATATCATTCTTGAAACTTCACTTTTTTAATATATATAATAAGCATTGTCTATATATTATATATAGTATCTCATAACCACCTATGCTATTAATTTAATTTATAAAATTTGTTTGCTTTTATTGGTCAATCTATGATAAAGTTACTTATTGCCATCTACAATAATTCATTTTTAATAACTTTAGTTGCTTTTATTAGTCAAATTATTCTAAATTTTCTGATTGCCATCTACAATAAATCTGTTGGGGATTAAATTACAATGACTAAAATTACTCAAGATCAAGAATTTGTACCTTGGTTTGATGAGATTGTTTAATCCCCATCAGAGATATCCAATTCTTGGATAGACTGACAATCAACTCTTCAGAGTTATCAACATCCTATGAGGGTTGAGGCTAAGCAATCCAATGGGGCAAAACATCATACAAGAAGGTCGATCTCATCTAGTAAGAACCTTATCTGATCTGACCATCACAAGTATAGCAATAATAATCAGCAATATTGGACATCTAATAGGAAAGATCTTACTTCAGGTGCAGCCCAAAAAACCTACAAAGAACTATTAAATCTACCCCTATAAATATCCCTCATTTCTAACTAATAAGATACCTCTATTTTTGTCTTGTGTAGCAAAATTTTGGTCTATTCATACAGGATTTTGTATTTTTAACTGAAATCAATTATAGCAACAGAACTAATAACTTTGTTGCACTTGTGTCTATCTTCGTTAGAGCCACAGAACTAATAATTTTGTAGCCTTCATAGCGCCTGCTTATTGTAATTTCTATCAAAATTCCAATACTGGTGCTCTCTGCCAAGTCTGCCTCCAAGGCTACCTGGTGAAAACATACTTTCACGATAATGAATATGTCTAGTGAAGAGAGCCCCTTTTACTAGGAATCAATGAGTATCACCCAATGGGTACACTCCAACAGGCAGGAGATGCCTTTCGCTAATATCAATAATCTTCAATTTTGAGCTTTTATGAACTTGGCCATTGAAGGTCCTGACCAAAATAATTATCAAATTCAAGCTGCAGACGTATAAGAAACTGTCAAAGGCTTGGTAAGGGGAGCTATCCAGCTGGTGCCCATCCTAATAGAGACTGAGCATCTAAAGTTGACACTAATATGATGGACTTACACAACAGAGCTGTGATACAATATATCAAAGTTGGTTTGGCCAGAACTGAGCAGTACCTCCAGCATTATGTACATCCCACTATTCATCACGTACTCCAAATTTTGGGGTTGCATCATCTCAAAATCCAACGCCAGTTGACCCTGGCGCAACATTTTTATTCTCAGTTATCCTCATTCTATGAGATGGATTCTAACTTTTGTCAGGATAATTGGGAAGCCATACTCAATAATAGAAGGGAAACCATCAATCTACATAACCATTTGGTGAGAATTGATAATGGAGTTGTGGGTACATCAGCCAAGAAGTATCTCAACAGGTTAGTGATGTTGCTAATCTTATTCACCACTGAATCACTACCCTTGAGGATGAGATTACTAGACAGCTGGGAAAATTGAAGGCCCAACATGAGGAGCGCTTTGTTGATCTCGATGGGCTACTTCAACAACTTGTCCAAAATGTGGATACTATCAGAGAAGGTGGACCTGTCCCTGCTGGTCCTCTTGGACCTCTGGGACCACCTAGTTCTCCTTCAGTAACCCTAGGACCTCCTGGTGAATGAGGTCCTCAAGGCCCTGTGGGTCAACAAGGCCCATATGGGCCTGCAGGTCGCGATAGGTCACAAAGACCCCCTGGGCCTCCTGGTTCCCTGGCTCCTCGCTTTCAATGCACAATTTTGAACCCTCTAGTCTACTAGTATCTGGAGTACAGGTGTTAGAAACCCCAATCTGAGCCATAGCTCAAGGATGTTTCTTATCCTTAGAAGGCCTTCTGACTGACCCAGATTACTCTTTAACCACTTATTGGATGGCGTGGATAATGCTCATTGTCTATGCAATGCTAACCAAACTACGCAAGAAACCCAGTTTGCAATGTTAAACGCTTCAATTTTACAGTTAACTGATAAATGAGGAGTACTTGAGAACAAGCAGAAGAGTCAAAAAAGAGTAGTCAGCATAGGGTATGAGGCTCCCTGTGCTGACCTACCTCCTGTGCCTCAATCAAAATCTTTTAACACTCCTAAAGACTGTTAAATGATATCTGCTCCTGGTGAACTTGATATCTCTGATGAATTAGCCAACAAAGATAATGTTTTTTCTTACGCTTCTGATTCTTTTTTCTAATTCAATTTTATCATTTAGTCTCTCATTATTTTCATTCCCACACTTTGGCACTGGTGTGACTCAGGTGGAAGACATAGTGCACAAGGTGAAAGCTTGGCTATCATTGATATGGGATTGCCCAGACCATCTAGTACTAAAAAAAAGATACGGGATTGCCCATAAATGTGATCTCATCCAGACTTATAAAAAACAAAGTGGCGCCAGACTTAAACCATTCTCAAAACTATGGAACTGCTGGTCCCTCATACACTAAATCTGTATGAGCTTATTCTTCCCTTCCAATGCGCTTTGGAAAATTGGTTGTTTCAGACCATGCAGTAGTGTTAGACAACAACTGCTATAACTTGCTCTTGGGAACCAAATTTCTCATTGATTTTGATGTAGTAATTAGTCTTAAGGACAATTACATATCTATAATTGGGTACCAAGTACCTTTAATTTTACAAGATGTCCCCAATAGCAAAGGCAAACTCAAACGACGCGTTTGCTTATTGGAATATCCCACTTCTATCATTCACCTTGAGTACCAAATTTTGGGACCAAGGACTATACTTCTGCCTCCGTCAGCTTGTGCCTCTGAAAGGATGCCTTTATATTCTATCAATCTGATTACTATTCCTCCAAAAGCATAAGTCATAATTGACACTGGAGTACAAGTATTTGTACCCGCTGATAATGTATTAATATCTCTGGTAACAGAAATCCCTCTCATTTAAAGGCTTTAACCTGCGCCAATATCCTTGATCCTGCTTATGATGGGGCTGTTTTAGTCTTACTAGCTAATCTCACCTCTCGACCTATGCAATTGAACTGAATTAGCCCCATCACTTATGTGTGGCCTACTCATGTGAGTGAAATTTTATCCATCTCAGGATGTGGGGATTTACGTGATTTTGGGTTGGAAGATCTCCCTAAAATTGCTAGAGTTGACGTCAAATTTGGAGATTCACTCACTCCAGAACAACAGCAGGAAGATGAGGCTCTGATTAAAGAGTATGCGGATATATTTGCCAAAGGTCCCAAATATTTTAGGCTAATGAAAGAGGTGCAGCATCAGATGAAAACCAGGGATACTCCCCCTATTCAAGCTCGGCCTTATCACAAATCTAAAGTTGAGGAGGCTCAGGTCTCATTTGAATTGAAACAACTCCTCAATGCAGGACTACTAACGCCTTCTAAGAGTCCATGGGCTTCTCCTCTACTACTCATCTGGAAAAAGGATGGGGGTCATAGAGTTGTTATGGATTATCGTCAGCTCAATGCTGTTACTCATAAGGATTCTTATCCTCTAACTCGCATTGATGATTCATTGAGACTATTATCTGGATCTCAATTCTTCTCAGCTATGGACCTTGAAAGTGGCTATTGGCAAATTGACCTGCTCCAGAGGACCATCAAAAATGCGCCTTAATCTCTAGTGAGGGGTTGTTTGAGCCTACTCATATGCCGCAGGGGCTTTTTAATGCCCCTGCTACTTTCCAACGATCCATGGATGGCTTATTTGGGGATTTGAAACTTTTTTGTGTCTTGGTATATTTAGATGATGTTACTTTTTTCACTCGCACTTTTTAACGAGCATTTGGCTCATTTAAAGGAAGTATTTGGTCAGATGCATTGTGCTTCGCTTAAGCTAAAACCATCCAAGTGTGCTTTTTTCAAGACTGAGATTGAATTCTTAGGCCATAAAGTTAATCGTGATGGGATTTTACCCTTATCTAATAAAATACAACCTATTTTGGACATACCTGTTCCTAAAAGCTTGCACAATATTCAAGTTTATGAGGATGGTTGGTTATTACCAACAATTCATCCCCCATATTGCTGAGATTGCGGAGCCTTTAGTTTACTTATTGCACAAGGAAATCCCTTTTTTATGGGAAGAAGTTCAGCAGCAAGCTTTAAATATTTTGCGCTAAGCCTTAGTTAGTGCACCAATTTTAGTCCATCCTTATTTATCCAAACTTTTATCTTATTCTCTGATGCCAGTGATGTAGCTTTTGGGGCTATTCTGGCTCATCATAATTGCAACCTGGTTTATCACACCACCGCATACTATAGTAAAACCCTTTATAAGGCAGAACACAATTATAGTGTTATCAAGAGGGAATGCCTTGCAGTCTTATCTGCCATCAAGTATTTTCGCCCTTACCTATATGGCAAACATTTCACTATCGTCATAGATCACTCTTCCTTGAAATGATTGCACAAATGAAGGATCCTGATGGGCGCTTAGCTAGATGGGCGTTTGAGCTCCAGAATTAAGTCTTTACAATTCAACATTGCGCTGGAGCTATACACCAAAATGGTAATGGACTTCCTTGATTGCCTATACTAACGTTAGCTTCTGCTGAGGAGGATCTTATCTATGATCTGATTGGCAGACCTGAGCTCTGGTATCATTAATCTAAGGACGTTATAGCAAAGCTACAATCCTTAACTGAAGATGCTCAAGTTAAATAAGGTTCCTTATACAAGAAGTTGGGATCTAGATGGTTGCCTTTTATTTGAGCCCTCTGCGAGGAGTGATATTATTATGGAGGCTCATCAAGCTGTTGGGCATGGATTGTCGCTAAGACTTTACAGTGGTTGAAAAATCATTGTTACTGGGATAAAATGCTGGAAACTGTACATGATGTGTTGGAGACTTGTCTCACTTGACAACAACAAGGTGGAAATCCGATGTACCAACACAAAATTTTGGGTCCTTCAGAACCTTTTTCTACTATGAGTATCAATGTGATGGGCCCTCTCCCTAATGCCACTTATGGACATAGTTATATTATATTAGCTATTGACTATTTTACCAAATGGATTAAAGCTATTTCTGTTTCCACAGTCACCGCTAAGGCTACTGCATCCTTCCTTTTTAAACAAGTTTTCACCAGGCATGGTAGCCCGAAAGTTCTATTATTGGATAAAGGGACCAACTTAATTTCTCAGGTGATTCTACGCTTACTAAGTTAATGGGTACCTATCAGTCATTTTCTAACCCTTACAATCCTTCTACTAATGGTGCAGTTAAATGAGCAAATGGTACCCTTGTAGCCATTCTTTGAAAGATAGCCTCTGACAATCCTAGTGGATGGAATCTCTATTTACCTAATGCAATGTTAGCCTATAGGGTTAGCTACCATTGTATAATTGTAATGTCTCCTTTTAAGGCTCTTTATGGTTGGGATCCTATTCTACCCTCAAGTGTACAACCTATACTTGATGGTTCTACTCCACAAACTACTGATTTAGCTATGAGGAGACTAGCTGAACAAATAATCCAAGTACAAGCTTTAGCTTCGAGTTCCCTTGCTGTAACCACCTTAAAAGAGGGAACTAGAACCAACGCTAGTAGACCTACGCTACCTGAATATCAAGTCAGGGATCTTGTACTCTTCTATCATTATATATTGGGAGGAAGATTTCACAAACTTGACACCTTATGGGCTGGTCCTTACCATATTTTTATTGTTGGGGTATTAATACTCCATTGCAGCTATTGATACTGGTACTGTTATCAATAGAGTTTATAGTAGGTTTCTTCATAAGTATGTGCCCCCTAAGCAAGACCTTGAGGGGGGCATTGTTGTGGATTCAACTGCAATGACCAAAATTACTAAAGATTGAGATTTGGTATCTCGGTTTTATGAGACTGTAAAATCCCCATCTGAGATATCCAGTTCTTGGATAGTCTGACAATCAACTCTTCAGAGTTATCAGCCTCCTCTGAAGGATGAGGCTAAGCAATCCAATGGTGCAAAACATCATACAAGAAGGTCGATCTCATCTAATAAGAACCTTATCTGATCTGACCATCACAAGTATAGCGATAATAATCAGCAATATTGGACATCTAATAAGTAAGATCTTACTTCAGGTGCAGCCCAAAAAACCTACAAAGAACTATTAAATCTACCCCTATAAATATCCCTCATTTCTAACTAATAAGATACCTCTATTTTTGTCTTGTGTAGCTAAATTTTGGTCTATTCATACAGGATTTTGTATTTTTAACTGAAATCAATTATAGCAAAGGAGCTAGTAACTTCGTTGCACTTGTGTCTATCTTTGCTAGAGCCACAGAACTAATAATTTCATAGCCTTCATAGCGCCTGCTTATCATAATTTCTATCGAAATTCTAGAAAAATTTATATTATTTATTTAGTTGATTAATTGGTCAACTTATGCTAAATTTACTGATCTCCATCTAAAAATCTAGTTTTATAAATTAGTTAGTTTATTAGTCAATCTATGATAAATTTATTGATTCAAATCTACAATAATTCATTTTATTAGTTTTAGTTGCTTTTATTGGCCAAATTATGCAAAAACAATAGCCATTTTTTATGACTTAAGCTCATACACTATGATCTCATACTTTCCTGGAGCTTTAATATACCCCCAGCCATAGGACATATATCATGGCAAAAGTTGCTTCAAAGCTATTGCTTCATCAATGCCAAGAATTAAGTATATCTAGTGATGAACATTCCCACAATTGAAATACATCGCTTATGGTCCAGCTTAATATACTTACTAAACAATGACCAAATACTGGACCAATCCCCAAAGATACTGGACCAAACCTTACACACCTTCTTTTATGTGTTAGTATCACTTTTTAGAAAAAATTACCTAGTATTTTAGCAAAAGCAACTTTTTTAGATTGTGCCTACTGCCATAGCTTAAAGTATTACATGCAACTTTCAACAGCTACAGTTACAAAAGGCAATCTTGCCTGGCAGATCTTAGCTCATAGAGCCAACAATTAACAGTAACTTATTTTTTAGTAAAAACAAAATCTCCTGTCAAAATGGGCAACCCATCTAGCTGGGGTGCATCTGCTGATACTAATAAAATTGTCAGCTATTAGTCCTGAGTTAACTATACAAACTTGACCAATAAAAATTTCAGCAATGTGACCCAAGTACAACAAAGAAACTTGGTCACATCGCCACAAATAATGCGACAAAAATAGAAATAACCAGATGAATGGGGACACAAACCCCTCCAAAGGCAGCTCAACCTTAAGGGACACCAACAGCCACCACTTTGGCGGAGACTGTAGTCCCACCAATGAGGCAACTTGTGGCAAAGAAAAAGCAATATTGGGCAATACCCCCAAAAAAGTCCTTTATCAGCTCAGTACCCCTAATACTGAGCACCAACCCTCCACAGGGATGGAGGAAGCCCTACCAACTAGGGGCTAACCCCCAAAACTTTGCTCCCCAAGCAGGAAAGTGATTGCCACGAGCTAAACAAAGATAAATTGGGAGAGATCGAGTATTAATGCAACTGAAGAAATTTTTTGGCAACTTTCTTTGACAAAAGTCCCCTCAATTGATTAACTCTCTTATTGGGCCCAATAACCAATGAGACTATAGTAACTTCAGGATCTTCTATAGTAATAAATCTGGAAGAAATTTTCTGGAAATGGTCCCCAACAAAAATGAGTCCCTCCATTCAACTAACCACTTATTGAGTTCAAAAACTGATGAGGTTATGTTCATTTTGGGAATCACCAATATTAATAAAAATATAGAAAATTTGTCAGAAATTGTCCCTGACAAAAGTAAAACCAAAATCAAATACCCTTTATTAGGTCCAAACCCTGATGATGCAACAATCGCTTTGATTAACTCCAATAACTATAAAATTGGGGTTTGAATTTTCAGCAAATATCCCAGATGAAAATTGGTCCCCCTCATTTGACTAACCCCTTGTTGGTACCAACCCCAGATGGGTTGCAGTCGCTTCTGGATCTGACTTGGAGTTGTCAGATAATCTTAACCACTACCAAAAAAACTGAAAGTAACGGCAAAAAAACCTGTATCCACTGAACCAATCCAAGAAACAAGCAGCACACTGTCAGGCGAACAGCAAGTAAGAAATAGACTGGCCTGCCAGCCCGGATGACAGAGCATCCAAGTGGCAAAACAGAATGCCAGAGGCACTGCTGCTGGTATGACGAATATGGAACTGGAAGGGAGCTTAATTCTCAACAGATAAAAACGGGATTTTGGGCGAAGTTGTTTTTATTGGAAAATTTAAGGAAGGAGAATTGACCAACATTTCACAGTGCGATGCACCTGATTAAAAGTTGTCAGTTTTGAGGGAAAAAAAGCAGGTATCAGGTTCCACAAGTTCAACCTAAGCGGCGAATTATTTGGGAAATGGGCGAGTTAGTTCCCTGGGAACTGACATCACAAAATTGGTGGTGGGCCAAGTTGCGGTCAGTTCACCTAAGTGGTGAACTATTTGGGAATGGGCAGGTTAGTTCCTGGGGACCAATATCGCAAAATTCAGCGGTGGACTGAGTTGCAGTCAGTTGACCTAAGTGGTGAACTACTCAGGAATGGGCAGGTTAGTTCCCTGGGAACTGACATCTCAAAATGTGGCAGCGGGCCAAGTTGCAGTCAGATCAACCTAAGTGGTGAACTATTTGGGAATGGGCAGGTTAGTTCCCTGGGAACTGACATCGCAAATTTTGGCAGTGGGCTAAGTTGCAGTTAGTTCAACCTAAGTGGTGAACTATTCAGGAATGGGTGGGTTAGTTCCCTGGGGATCAACATCACAAAATTTGGTGGCAGGCTGAGTTGCGGTCAGTGGCATTGCATCAGGCGCAACGCCCAATTTGCCAGCAGGAAGCTGCCCATTGGGGGTGATGCCTGATGATTTTAGGAGGGGGGATTTTTCCAATCATTGTGTAAAACAAATTGCATTCGTCGGGCATTCCAGCTGATAGCTCAGTCTTCATACCTTTTTGACCATTTGAAAACTGAGTATTGGGCTGATTGCTGCTCGATTTAGTTGTAATCAATTCCATTTCAGCAATCTTGGTGCAGATTTCACTGCTTCCTCATACAGTTCTGCTAAAGAGTGCAGGTACTGGAAGCAAGATCTGAAGTGTTAGTACTATTACCCAGCGCTTGTCTACCATGTGAGTGAGATCGCCCTGAGTAACAAGGGGTATGGCCATCCTCTTTGGTACCTTCTTGCTTGGGAACAGAAAGATGGCCCAATCGATGCCCAGAGGACGTTCACCAGGACTTACATTACCCTTTCCTTTTTCCAAGAGAAGAGCCTCATCACTGGGAAACTGTACGAGAGCCACATTCTTGTGCGCCTTGGGTAACTTGATCACCATTGCTGATGCAGGTTTTGGGGGGAACGGAGAATCTTGGGGTGGGATATGTGGAACGCTTTGACCAGGTTCATGCAATTCGCACAATTGCGCGCCTTGCCCCAACTGTTCTCATAGGTCAGATATCCTTTCCAAGCCATAAGATTTTGGATGGAACGTCGCAATTTCTGGGATGCCAGGATAGCCTCTTCTTCAGCCTCTTCCCCATTTTTGACAATGATCAGTTCCAGTTCCATGGGAATTGCACCTTTGAAGAGTGACAGCTGAAAACTACTGTGCTTTAAGGAACAATCTTATTGCAAGTTGAGATGTCAGACCCTACTGACATGGGCAAGTTAGCCGTGGCAACTATAGAGTATGAGTTTGGAGTTTTGAGTGGGATGGGACTAATGTGGGCAGGGATAACCTTCTTCCCAACCTGCTTCAGTTGGAAAGAAGGGACCATTGCTGCACCAATATCTATGAGAAAGGCGGAAATGGTAGAGATTGATGGTTGGTCAATTATGTCAGGTGAACAGCAAGTAATAATTATACTGGCCTGCCATCCTGGATGCCAGAGCATCTAAGTGGCAAACCAGAATGCCAGAGGCACTGCTGCTGGTATGACGAATATAGAACTGGAAGGGAGCTTAATTCTCAACAGATAAAAACGGGATTTTGGGGGCAGTTGTTTTTATTGGAAAATTTAAGGAAGGAGAATTGACCAACAATTTTCTCAGTGCAATGTGCCTGATTAAATAGTCGTCATTTTTGAGGGAAAACAAGCCAGGATCAGGTTCTGCAAGTTTGACCTAAGCGGCGAACTATTCGGGAATGGGCAGGTTAGTTCCCTAGGTACTGACATCGCAAAATTTAGTGGCAGACTGAGTTGCAGTTAGTTTGACCTAAGCATTGAACTATTCAGGAATGGGCGGGTTAGTTCCCTGGGGATTGACATCGCAAAATTCAGCAGCAGGTCAAGTTGCAGTCAGTGGCATTGCGTCAGGCGCAACGCCTGATTTGCCAGCAGGAAGCTGCCCATTGGGGGTGATGCCTGATGGATTTGGGAGGGGGGATTTTTCCAACCATTGTGTAAACCAAATCGCAACCATCAGGCATTCCAGCTGATAGCTCAGTCTTCATACCTTTTTGACCATTTGAAATCTGAGTATTGGGCCGATTGCTGCTCAAATTAGTTGCGATCAATTCCATTTCAGCGATCTTGGTGCAGATTTCACTGCTTCCTCATAACAGCTCTTCCAAGGAGAGTGCAGGTACTGGAAGCAGGATCTGAAGCGGAAGGGCTATTACCCAGCGCTCATCTACCACGTGAGCGAGATCGCCCTGAGTAAAGAGGGGTATGGCCAGCCTCTTTGGTACCTTCTTGCTCAGGAATGGAAAGATGGCCCAATTGACACCCAGAGGACGTTCACCGGGACTTACACACACCCTGTAACACACCGGTGAAATATATACTAATTCAGAAGGACATGACACCTGTAAAGGTATCACTGCACGTGAGGTGATGCAATAGGAAACACTGCAGTTAACATAAGTGATAGCAACTCAATGGATTTTAAGAGCCTTATCTCCTACTACAGTGGCAACATGGCACGCAAACAAATTTTCTGTTGAAGCTGCAAAACGGTGAATTAATACGCAAATCCTGATTTAGTTGATAATAATCTTCAAATTGCCTTGCATACGCATGGAGCAGGCTCTCTAGTATATGAAAATGCTAATGGAACACCAAGCGGTTGAGGCAGCAGTCTGAGAGGACTTATAGCCTGGGGATGCTAAGGTATGGCTTGACGCAGGCATTGCCCTTTATGACGCCATGGAGTTCAACAAGGTGGGTATCCCCACAAAAATGGCAGCTTCAATAAAGAGCTCAGGGTTTTTGCTGTCAGAATTAAACTCCTAATAAAAAATGTTCCCTAATGATATGATAGCGCTTGACTGGGCACGCCACGCTCTCTCTGCCAAGGTAGCCCTCAAATGGTACAATAATACCTTCTCATCTGGTGAGGCGCTACCATGGATTACGGCAGAATTTAAAACCACTGAAGCCTTGCACTGGTTATAGACGCGGATCCCACCTGACATGGCATCTAAATTGCTACAGGTTGGTTGGGCGAAGGAAAAAGCAGTAGAATGGTGGTCATTATGGGAGTGGTCACCAAAAATTGCTATTAACTTGAAAGCCAATGGCTTTACCCCAGCTGAGATGAAGTATTGGCTTTACGCAATTCTACAATAGAACAAGTATGGGACTGGGCCAGATCAGGGGTAACAAAGAATATTTAAGAGAACCTTCGTGACCACTACTTCACTTTGGAATAATGGAACCTCTGGTGAGATCATGCCCCTCTGGCTGCAGCAGCAGACTGAGATGAAACAGGATTCACATGTGAAAGAGCCCATACTTGGATAGAACATGAGATCCTGCCCCAAGAAGCAGCAGTCATGTGAGGGGTTATAACCCCTAAACTCAGATGGGATTGTCTAAAGCTGAAAGTTTGGTTCAAATTGATCCATAACTGGAAATAGTCATTCCCAAGCCCTCTCTGGCCACCCCCTATGTAGCGGAGGGGTTTACCCCTGTAGAAACCTTCCAGTGGAGTAAAGCAGAGGTTCCAGAAGAAGAAGCACGCATGTTCACCAACATAGGGAGGAACAGCATCTTTGTCTGAGACTGGTACCAATGAAGTGCCATAACACTGGAAGTGCTGCTTGAATATTTGCATGAGGCATGCGGCCCTGAGGCCTCACTTATTTAATATTGCTTTGGCTTCTAGCCAATGGAAGCATTGGGATGGAAAGCCCTCAAAATAGATGCAGCTATGGACAGCAACATCTGAAAATAGGTTATCCATTTTCACCAAGTGCAAGCTTTCTTGACCCAAGGATTCAGTTAGATGAATCAATCATCTGGATCCTCGAGGGGAAAACTCAGCGTAGCTCCAACATCTTGTGCAGATAAGAAACTATATATTGTGGCAGCCGCCTTTCATGAGAAATCATGGATAGGCGCCAGGAGTCATGTGGACTTTATTTGAACATTTATTGGGAGTGGGTTCTCTGACCAACAGGCCCCCAAATCCTACTTTAAGGATGCAATTTGCATCCACCTCCAATTGGTCAGGGAAGAGGAATGGTCAGATCTGATAGTCATGATATACCAGGAGCTTGGTAGCATACTGGCTGGCTGCAATTTTGACCACCACTGGGTACCAGAGCATGATTTTATTGATATTTGCTTCCCAGTGAACTCAACTGGAAACAACTGTTAGAGGTATGAATAAAATAAAAGGACTCCTACCTGTGTATGGAACCCACCTAATACACAAATCAGATGGCAATTTGGTTACTTTTCGCAAATTTTCAAAGACTGTGCATGCAAATGGGTCCATGAGTCAATTCACACCAGACTGTCATACTATGGTGAGGTTTGAAAATTTTTCAAGAGTTGAGAATTTTCATTCTCAATAATAAGTGGCTCTATTATTGTGCTAGGCCAAAACGTATGAAGATTGCTGTCCCTTGCTCTTTCACCATCATTGGTGACCTTTCCCTATAAATTTGAAGGGCAATTTGCCAACCCATCAGATCAACAACTTTTCCTTCTATGGCTTTACCACATATTATGGATCAGAGGTCCTCTCATGGGACGTGTCCAATGATTGTGATTCGATGGCCTTTAATGACTCCCTCAGCATTCCTCCCCTTCAATCCTTCCAGTTCATCATTGTTGTGCTAGTTGCCAAGTTCCCATAAGGTTTCCATTTAGTTCAAGGTTGGGAATTGGTTGCGCTGACAACTCCAGGTGTTTTATCCCAGCACCTAACCTCTGGAGATCTTCAGTCCCATTTCTATCAGCTAAGCTTACCTGTCCACTGAAAACATAATAAAGGTAGGCAAACAAAAAATAACATTTTTATTAAGAGGGAGATCAAACTATTTATAGGCATTTCTTGCCTGTCCACATCATTGGAATTTATTGCCTATATCATAAGCACTCTCTGGTGATTCTTCCTGCTTAGCATTCGTCAGCATTCTCACTGGTGATTCTCTCTTCTTAACTCGTCATCCTCAAATGTCCAAAATTATGTCATTCCTCTATTAGTTGTAATCTGAGCCAAATAGATATATCAACATATTTGGTATAAATCTCTGGCGTCAAATTTAACCAAAATGCTGTCAGGGATTGTTTTAACACTCTTACAAAGTCAAAATGTGATTTGACTTTATTAAATTAATATTAAATGGTTTGACATCCTTGGCATAAGTCACCAGTGTCAAAATTGACTAAAAACTCTATTTATATCCTTTCCAATACTATTGACGTTGAATTTAAGTAATTCACCGTCTTAATTTATATTAATTACCTTGACATCCTTGGCTTCAGTAACTGGTGTTAAGACCCACCAATTTCCTATTGAGGATGATCCACAATACTTTCTTGATCCTGCGGATCAAGACAGCTCAACAACCAAATGGGGAGCACAAAGTAAGTATTATCATCAAGTGACTTGAAACTAGAAAATAAGTTGACAATAGTCCTCTACTGATTAATGAACTAATTTCGTTAATATGTGAGTAATATCACCTGGTTAAAATTCCACCAGCAAGACAGCGGCGACTATATCACTAAGTGTCTTTGTCCCCATACAGTGGAAGCTCTGTACAAACCTGAACCCTGGAAGGAGGCAAAAAATAGCTCTTCCCCAGCTTATCTTTATCTCAGGCCTCCAGAGGGTGATTTACATTGAACTAGAGGACGCCAAAAAGGTATGTCAGTTTTTTTACCAGATGGGACACACATTGTTGCAGTGTCACCAAAATAAAGGTAAATTGCCCCAAGATTATGAGTACAACCCCATAAATGGGATCACTAACGTCGGGTCTAAAGCCTTCCTTCTCTCCAAAGCCAAGAAATGAATCCCCTGTAACTTATTGGGTATCATGGCCATGCACGCCAGCAGCTGGAGCTAATGCTGCCCACCAGGAAGCGTGGGCATGCGAGAGAGAAAAGTGCCCTGAGGCCAAAAATGAGCCATTCATGAATTCAAACCCAGAGTCATATAGGATGGACAAGGAACTGCAACCAGCATCCTTGCACGCTCACCCCACCCAGGAGGAATGAGTGGAGAAGGATGAACTACACTGGCAGAAAGCAGGGTCAAAAAGATCTTTAAAAGCACTCAGGAAAAGAGCCTCAAACGAACAGCCCCCAACAGAACAACTCTCATCCAATAAGTCCAACCAACTGGGAGGCTGAAAAAAGGCAAAAAAAACCCTGACATACTTGCACCAAGTCCAAATCACATGGGCATTTGGCAACCTCAGCTGAGCACAGTGTCTTGTCATGGATCAAACCCAACTCCGCCACTTGCCCTCCCTCTTAAAAAGCAGCGGCCTCATTTTGTATTTAAATCATCGCCCCTCTCAATAGACATGGATACTGGGATGAAAACGGAATATTCAGTGCGCTCCATGATGGGTAACAAAATCCCTATCCTAGCAAACCACGCCAACCATACACCAATAACTTGTCACCCCTCCTTGGTGACACCTTCCACAATAAAACAAACTTCTATCTGAGACTTGATGCATACCCAAACAATCTTCATACCCATGGGTCAGATGGCAATTAATGATCATTGCAACCATGAATGCTAGTGGTTTGCTATCATACAAACACAGTTGAGGAAAATGCACCACTTTAAAGCTAACAATTATATTGACCTAATTTTATTAACTAAAACATGTGCATATACCCAGCATGAAATGACCCCAAACTCAAATATAGACTCCAAATATCACCCATGGTCTCAACAGATTAAGTGCCAAGCGCTTTGGTCAGACCATATGGCGATCATCGCACTGAACAAAAGCAATGAATTAGAAATTTGTGGAGGAGACACATTCCAGAAGAACCCTGTTGGCCATAACCCACAATAATAGAACCGGTAAAACTCTCTGAGTGATCACTCTTTATGCATCACACAAACCCTAAAAAAACAATTCTGGCAATTTTTGTCAAAAATAAGAAGCTGCAGAAATTATAGTAGGTGACTTTAATTGTTAGACAGATATGAGTAGGGACACGTTAATAACTTGCAGCTAAGTCCTTAATATGGCGGAAGATATGCTGCTGTACCTTGTGACATTGGGTATGTGTCTGATAACTGACAAGGAGTAGAATGACCCCACAAACCTTACGCAGTGGGAGTACGATTCTAAAGATGAGCCAGTAAGCAGCTCCATACTGGACTATGAACTAGTCTCATCTGATCTTGGACAGGCTACATCACATAGTGAAGTCTCTATAAATGCAGAAAGTGACCACATGATAGTGCATGTAGCCATTGATCTGGGTGAAGCCCCACCACCTCTAAAGTGGCATATATCTCCCTCCACGTTGTGGGATCCACAGTGGCACCATACTGCCAAAAAAGGTAAGATCAATGTCATGGTTAAATGACATCATAGTGGGGACCAACCCTAAGGATACGCTGGGTGACAGGAGGCCCAGAAGGTAAAGCTTCTTGCCCTTCCTGACCTCAGGCACACAGTAGACCAACGCTGGGTACAAGCCAAGTATGACCAGGTTAGTACTAGTGAGGTGCCTAACGCCCAGCCCCTTATGTCAGCCCAGGCGTTAAAGCAGATGGTTTACTTGATTAACTCAGACGGTTCAATTTGGTTAGTTAAGGAACAGGGTTTTGAAACCCATTCCATTTACAAAATCATGTGTTCAATTGGATCCAATTTCAATTGATTACTCGAGTGAAGTCAGTTTTGGTGTTTTCTACCAATTTGGATGGTAGTCTTTGCCTATTAGTGGATTGGTTCTTGGGACCACTTTGGCAGACTCCAAGTTTCCCTGAAGAAGTTTAATTATGTTTTCCGCGACCAACATTCCTTGTTGGTTGACTTCTCACAATAAACCTTTCCCATTTTTCCCATTTTTACTTATGTTATTCCAAACAATCCTGTGCGTGTACCTCTTCAAGGAGGTCTCACGCTACCTTAACCATACCATTTTACACATGATCTGGCTAGCCCCTAGTGCACCGTTGGTTCACCCAGGTTCCCTCCAACCTGGGACGCTTACCCCTTTCCCCTTTGTGCACCGCATCAGTTTTGGGTTGTTATTTTTTATAATGATTGCACTCTTTCTCTTAAGTTATTATTGCTCCAGCACCCTCTTCTGAGCTCTAGTAACATTGGTACTAATGGCTAATTTCCATGCGTGGGCTCTGTGCACCGCGCACCACCATTCTGGAAACAGGAGAGTTATAGACACTTTCCTTACAATAGTCAACCAACCCCTCAATTTTATGTGCATGAACTTTTTCCGTGTGGAACTTTTCTGAAGTGTAAACGGTGGGCGCCAGCTGTGGGCTTCAGCTGTGGTCAGCCGCACCGCTGTTTCCTCTTTTCCCTAAAGGTTGGAGCAACTTGGCGTTATTATGGTTGCCTCCAACTGGAAATTACCCACCCTTCATGCTTGTACCTGGTGGATACGGATGCTTTGAGGTCCAAAAATCGTGATTCCATGACTTTCCACTGAAATTACCAAATTCAATTTGAATAAATTAGTTTTACTTTGACAGCACTTTCAGATGATGCCAGCGGAATCAGCGCAGATGGGCCTGGGGGTGTTGGCCTTGGATAGCGTCAGGCATTCCATTGCTGTTTGAGGGATAGGGTTGTTCACGTCTAAAAATGCGTTTTATAATAGAAACCTTATCTCTACCTCTGAACCTTTTATAAGCTCTTATGGCCTGGATGAGGATCCTATTCCAGTATATCAGATTCCCCCTGAGAACCCAAGTTTGACCCCTACCATGATCTGGGGCACTCAGGAAGTGGAAAAAGACTTCATTTTAAATATAATAATGTCTATGCACCTGAAGAAGGTGTGATGGGATATGTGGCCTCAATAGTAATATTGGCCCACTATCCCTCCCCCTTCTATGATTCCAAAACATACCCTGAAGGCTTGCTCACGCCAGAGGAAGAATTTTCAGGTGAGGTAGTGGTGTTTTCTGCTTTGAATAAATCCCATTCTGGATACCTTATTGTCCGCTACCCTTACATCCCCTTTTAAGAAGTTCAGCACAACTATTTTAGTGGATACTGGTGCCTCTAGTAATTTTATTGAGCAAGACCTTGCTGACTATCTTGAGTTGATTTACTCACCAGGTGGTATAATTAGAGGCGGGGCTTTTGAGGTATCCCTACAATAAACGTCATGGGGTTAGTGGACTACCAGGTGAGCGCCTATCTTCTGTCTGACCATTTTCAAGCAATCAGAAACCTCTTGTTCCCCATTATTTTGGGTGTAGAGTGGTGGAGAAAGTTTGAATTCAGGACTAATTTGAAAGAAAACAATCTATCCTTGTCTTTGTTAAACAGTTAAAAGTTGTTTGTTCCTTTGTGTTGGAGGATAAAGCCCAGGGCAAATTGCCCCATTGGCCCAATGTTCACACTCTTCATCTTGCCCCTTTGCTGAAGACCTCTGTGGAGGTTCCCCTACCTTCCTGTTTGGAGGGTTTGGATCTTCTTTTGATGCAGTATCCGGATTTGGTGCGTATATTTTCCCCCATTTACCCATTGACTGTATGGGAGGAGGGGCGTTGGATGTGTGGGTAAAAGAACAGTTAGCCAAGGTGCTATTTTTCAGCGTACCTCCCATGTATGCTCCCCACTTCTATTTGTTGAGAAGGCTGATGGTACTCTACGCCCATGCATAGACTATGAGAACCAACAAATGTCATCGTACCAGATCTACATACCATCCCTTTAGATTCTCAGATTGCGCTATGTGGGAGAAAGATAGGTCTTTTCCAAGCTGGATTGCCTCCAATGCGTTCAATCGGATTCAGATTTAAAAGGGACAAGAGTGGTTAACCGCTTTCTGTAACATAAAAGGGATTTTCCAGTTTTTGGGTCATGCCCTTTGGGCTTAATAATGCCCCTCAGAATCTTCAACGCCGCATTGATGCAGCGTTGGGGGACTTGTTGGGTATGCGCAGTTGCCTATATGGATGATATCCTATGGTGTTTTCCCTGATCATGCATCCCATACAGTGCACCTTTGGCAAGTGGTGGAGAGGTTGAAGGCAGCCAGCCTTGGGCTGAAGATTAGCATGTGTAAATTTTTAAGTCCCAGGTCACTTTTTGGGCAACGTCATGTTTGACCAAGGACACATGATAACTCCAGACAAGGAGAAGGCTATTCATGAGTTTCCCACCCCCACCTCATTCAAGGAATTGAGGAGCTTTTGGAGACGTGTACATTCCCCAAGAATTTCACACCTAATCTCTCCGAAGTGGCATCACCCTTATATAAGGCGAGCGGTGCTAAGGTGCTTCAGTGGTCCCCATTTTGGAGGATGCTTTCCAAGCAGTGAAATGCATCCTATTGTCCACGTCCATCCTTCTCCATGACCCCCTTCAAAGGAGTTCATTGTGTCTACTGATGACTCCAACTTCGCCATAGCAGTTGCCATGTTACAGCAAGTAGGCAAAGATGGGATAGAGCATCCAGTGGGATATTTTTCTAGAAAATGTCTCTGCCTGAGTTGAATTACGGTGCTTATGACAAAAGGTTACTAGCAGTGGTGGAGTCGCTGACTTATTGGCGTCACCACTTGCATGGCTCTAAGCCGTTCCATGTATATACAGATCACCATGCTTTGCTGTACTACTGAGCCTCATGTCCTAACCCCATGGCAGACCCGTTGGCATGAGCCCTTTCCCAATTTGCCTTTTCTTATGAATTCACTAAGGGGATAATGGTTTGGATGATTAAGCTGCAACCCTGCTTTAGTTCCTGATCCAAAGGAGGTAGAAGTCCATAACACACATGTGATGATACCTCCAAATAAAATTGTGTCTCAACTTCCTCTCTCCCGGCCAGTGGCCAGCACTTGCACCTCTAGAAATTTGGAGGAATATACTATGTTCAGAAAGGTGGTCCTTTCTCAGCCGCTATCAGCTGAATATACTATAGTATTTGCAAAGAGCGCTTTGAATCAAGAGGATCTATCCAGGGGCTATCACGTGAAGGATGAGATGGTGTGGTTTCAGGGGCGCCTATGAGTTCCTGCTGGACCACTGCGACTGGAAATTATCCAGGCCCATCATGATGGACTCACCGTCAGT
Source organism: Massospora cicadina (assembly GCA_022478985.1). NCBI lineage: Eukaryota > Fungi > Entomophthoromycota > Entomophthoromycetes > Entomophthorales > Entomophthoraceae > Massospora > Massospora cicadina. Next base: position 55,170 of record JAKSZP010008226.1, read on the forward strand.
CATCCTGGTAAAGCAAAGACCTTGGAATTAGTACAATGCACCTACAATTGGAAGGGCTTGCCTGCTCAGATGGCATGGTATTGTAAAGAGTGCTTGATCTGCAACCAGATGAAACCAAATCATCAACCTTTAGCAGGGTTGTTGGTACCAGTCCAGAAAGCTGAAGGGCCCTGGACTTCCCTATCAGTGAATTTCATTGTGAAACTACCGGTCTCTGATGGTTATGATGCCATCATGGTGGTGGTGGATTATTTTATGAAGTTCGCCCACTTTATTCCTTGCAGAACTATAATAACTCGCAGCTGAGATGGCTAGGCTTTTTGTCACGCATGTGTTTGCGCTCCATGGGTTTCCCCATGAGATTATTAGTGACTGGGGGCCCCAATTTACCTCTGCCTTTTGGGAAGAGTTGTGTAAGACTCTTCAGATTCGCCCCTGCCATTTGACTGCCTATCACCCTGTTGGGATTCTCCCTGGATTAGGTGAAAGCCTTGTCCAGGGGAAGGTCAATATTAATCCAAAGGGCCAATTCCCAAATGGCCTAATAATTTTTAGATTGGAGTTCTATCTAACTGGAATACCAAATTCTGGGCTTTGCCTGAATTTATGCCAAATTGAGTAATATTTACATTTCCAAGTTTTCATCTAATCTAATCCACACTTTTATCTATTCCCACTTATCCCAGTATCTGGACTTTCCTACAGGTCCCATGACACTACCCCTTACAATCCCATATTCATATCCTTACATTTTGAAGCACTATAAATAGTGCTTGATTAGTATAAATAAAGTACTTCTCAGCAGAACAAATTTTTTACTATATCTTGCTTTATTTTAATGGAGAAAATCTCGTTCAAGGCTGCAAGCTTTGAAGCCCTGCCTTTAGATAAACGCGCCGCCAATGTATCCTCCCTGTTGGCCCAACAATCCCCAATCATATGGGCATATTGAACGAGTGAACCAGTGCTTAGAACAGTTTCTGCGGTGTTACACCGCCGCAGATCATTCAAATTGGGTTTCTCACCTGCCTATGGCCCAATTCATTTACAACAACACTTTGCATTCTTCTATTGGTTGTTCCTCTTTTTTGCCAACCATGGCTTTAACCCCACCTTGAACATGGAGCCCAGCTGTGGTTATAAGGTTGAAGCGGTGGTGGACTTTGCCAAGACAATTAAGAATGTCCACCAGGGGGTTTCCTCAAGTTTAGAGGCGGCAATGCAAGTTTATAAGAAGAACGCTGATGGTAAGCACCAAGTGGGTCCAGCGTATAAGGCAAGGGATCTCTTGATGCTTGATGCTCATAACATCCCTATCAAGCAGCCATGCAAGAAGCTGGGACCAAAGAGGATTGGCCCTTACCGCGTGGTTAAAAGGTGAGCCATGCCTCATACCAGCTAGATCTTCCCTCTTCATTTTGTATCTCCTCTATCTTCCATGAGAGCAAATTGACGTTGTTTGAGGGCCCCCACCAGAGAATCCTGAGGCCTATCTCGTGGATGGGGCGCCAGAGTGGGAAGTGGAAGAAATAGTTGCTTCCTGCAGCATTAAAAGAAGACTCTATTACCTGGTATCCTGGAAGGGCTTTGACGCTGCAGAGAACAGTTGGGTTCCAGCGCGTGACTGTGTGCATGCTCAAGATCTGATTGAAGCCTTCCACAAGCGTTTCCCCCAGGCTGCTGGATCTCAACCCAAACCAATCGTTGCCACCATGAAGTTGGCCTCTGCCCACAAGAACTTTTCCTTGCGCAAGCCCCTGGAGGGGGTTGAGCCCTGTCGATAGGAGAGGTTAATGTCATGGTTAAATGACATTATAGTGGGGATTAACCCTAAGGATAAGGCTGGGCTACAGGAGGCCCATAAGGTAAAGCTTCAGGCTTTTTTGACTTAAGGCACGCCTTAGACCAACGCTTGGTACAAGCCAAGTATGCCCAGGTTGGTACTAGTGAGGTGCCTAACGCCCAGCCCCTTATGTCAGCCAAGGCGTTAAAATGGATGGTTTACTCAAATAATGCAGACAGTTCAATTTGGTTAGTTGAGAAATGGGGTTTTAAAAACCTGTTCTATTTATGCAATAACACGTTTGGGTTGGATCCAACTTAGATTGATTGCTAAAGTGAAGTTGGTTTCAGTGTTTTCTACCAATCTGGATGGTAGACTTTGCCTATTGGTGGATTGGTGCTTGGGACCACTTTGGCAGACTCCAAATTTCCCTGACGAAGTTTAATTATGTTTTCCGCGACCAACATTCCTTGTTGGTTGACTTCTCACAATAAACCTTTCCCATTTTTCCCATTTTTACTTATATTATTCTGAATGATCCTGTGCGTGGACCTCTTTGAGGAGGTCTCATGCTACCTTCACCATAGCATTTTGCACATGATCCAGTTAGCCCCTAGTGCACCATTGGTTCTCCCAGGTTCCCTCCATTCTGAGACGCTTACCCTTTCCCCTTTGTGTGCCGCATCAGTTTTGGGTTGTTATTTTTTATAATGATTGCACTCTTTCTCTTAAGTTATTATTGCTCCAGCACCCTCTTCTGGGCTCTAGTAACCTTGGTACTAATGGCTGGTTTCCATGCGTGGGCTCTGTGCACCGTGCACCACCACGCTGGAAACAGAAGAGTTATAGACACTCTCCTTACAATCAAACTATACATATCTGGACCACCAGGAGGGCGTGGATTTTCTAGACTGTTGGAAAAGAATAAAAGAAAAGCTAATGAGGGATATTGCCAAGTACTAGAAGACCTAGACCTAAAAACGAAATGCTGCTGCTAAATAGTTAAAGGGTGCCCTGGATAATCTGAAGTAAAAGAGCGGCAGGACAATGAGGTATGGTGGTGGGATATCATAAAAAAATAATAAGCTCTCCTATAGAAACTGGATAATGAATGACAGAAGAATACAACATTCCGCCACCAAAGCATACTGGGGATGATGACTAGGTAAAACCTGGCCAGCATGAAAGAAAGCCAGACCTGAGCCTGAATTCGCCAGATAGAGATACCTGATGGCGTCATTTCCAGTGACCTGGGAAAAATCATATGTAAAGTCAAGAAGTTTTATGGCGACCTCTTTCACCCTAGTGAACCATATAGCATGGCGACAGAAGCCCTACTAGCCCTGACTGAGCTGGCGCTCCAAGGATGCTTGCCTGCTGACAAACATGATCTTGTTACTGAGATTACTATGGAGGAGGTAAAATGGGCACTTAATAATGCGTATAAAAATAAGTTCCCAGGCCCTGACAACATGCAAGTAGAAATGCTGAACGCAATCTGTGAGCGTGTGGTACTGGAACTTGACCATCTTTTTAACTACTGTCTGTCTCACAAGTGTCAAATTCCTGGGGGCCACAAAACCTGCATTTGCTACTATACAAAATAGGCTCTGATTGGCACCTTCAGAACTGGCACCCAAAAGCACTGTCAAACACTGATTATAAAATTCCCATATGAATTCTCACAGACTGACTGATGCATACCACCCTGCAGACCATCCACACGTCCCAAAATATGTTCATCAAGGGGAGAACTAACTGGGAAAGTATCTGATCAGCTCAAAATGCTCTACAGGATGTGCACAGGATCAAAAATGGCTATTACATGTTTTTGGATATGGAGAAGGCTTACAATAGAGTAGCTTGGTCATTCCTGAGGGCAGCAATTAATGCCATCAGAATCCCTGCCACCTTTATTGCCTAGATTTATACACTATACACAGGCCTCACCACAAGAGTCATCCTGGTTACCAGAATAATGGAATCAATTTTGATTGAAAAGGGCCTCTTCCAAAGCAATCCTATTCCCCCAATACTATTTAACTTTGCTGCAAACATCCTACTGGCAGTAGAAGAAGTGAAGCTTCAGAGCATCTGCCACCCCAGCAAGTACCCTATCAAAATTCAGGCATTTGCAGATAATACTGTGGTGGGGATCAGTTCAGAAAGTGACCTCCAAGGCATCAATGATCTCCTCTTCCTGTAACAATAGGCGTCAAATGCCAAAATTATATTGACAAGATGGTAGTCCTTAAAATAGGGCTGCCTTAATTTTCTTTACCATTGGGCATAAGTCCCATAGCACCCACACAAACTTTCAAATATTTGTGTATCCTCTTCACTGAATCAGGTCCAGCTGTTGAGGTAATGGAACAAGCAATACTTTCCAGTATATTATCTCAGATGGCCTTTTAGAAACATGCCCTTTTGAATCTCAAAGGGAAGGTGCAAGCACTAAACATCTCCATACTTTCAAAACTTTGGTATGTGGCTCACATCCTACTACTGAGCCCAGGCTTGGAAGATAAAATCAAGTCGCTCATCTGCACCTTTCTGTGGTTAAGACCTAAATGGCGCCAGTCAAATTGGACGTCCTGTTCAAGCCTAAATGTGAAGGGGGTATGGGGCTACTCAATTTTGAGGAGCATATCTGCCAGGTCTGGTACAAAGCTTTTCTCCAGATGATGCAGTTGCCTATACACTGCTCAGTGCTAGTGTGGGGAGTCAACTGGGCCTGAATCCAAGGGGTCCCAGAAAGAGTATTGACATGATCTTTTATGGAGTGGATGCTGCATAACCCCCAACTACCCTTTAAGTGCCACCAATCCCGCTATTAGAGTCTATGCAACTGGGTGGTGAGACTGGGAGGTTGGTTGTTCTCATATGTGTCACATACTGAGAATATGATATGATGAGACATTGAAGCCCAGAGAGCAGCAATGGCTGCAGCTGCAACGTGGGAGGAAAAGAACCAGATAGGGAATGAATTTGCTGGCAAAGAAATTCAAGACTTTATAATAATTTGCCAATCACTATTGGGTGACACCTCTCAAAAGCACCACCAAAACCACCATCTTGCTCCCAAATCCTTAATGGCTGGATGAAGGAAGGCATGACACCAAAAATAATCTCAAGGAGTTGGTTATGGGCCTCAATAACAAATTGGTGACCTCTAATAAATGCTTCACCACCTGGAGGATTTTACATAGGATGATAAAAACTGGCAAACACTGCAGCCCAGGGTACCTTTATAAGGAATGCCCAGTATGTGCCAAACCTGAGGCAGATATTGCCCACTGTTATTTTGAATGATTTATTTTTAAAAAATATTGGTTAATCATGAGGTTACTGAATCCGGTAAGCAACAGCAGCTGGATATATACCCCTCTCAAAACCTCTTTTTACTAAGACACTTAGAAATCAGCTGATCCAACTATGAGCCTTTCTCTACCATTTTGTACTTAGGTTATACACTTGTAAATTGTGTCCAAAAAATTGAGCCATGAGAACTCACATTATATGCAAATGGTGGAGAAAACAATTCAGATTTTTTCTGGACAGCTCAAATGGATCTCTAAATATCTACAAATAATACCTGGATGCTTTAAAGCCTCACAATTGGCTTTCATACCTTGATCACTTGTCAAATGCAATGAGTTCACATTCAGACTGAAGATTAAATGGCATGTAAGCCCACCATTGCTTGGAACAAGGCTAGCAATAGCAATTGCTGACCAGGAATGGTCAGCTATGCTAACCAATTAGTGGCACCTATTCCCAGTTTTTCTCTCATAAGCTGAAATCCTCATTTTTGCAATCTCTCTTTCCCTTATTTTTAATATTTAATTTCTTTGATAAAGGTATGGAGTTTATAAAAATGGACTAATACTTACAAGGGTGGTATCCTAATAGGGTAAATTTGCTTTCACTCTAGTGCAGGTTTTAAGCACAGGTTTAGTGCTTATACTGGCTTTGATGAATATAATTTCCTCTAACCCCTCTTATCATTATTTAATTGATGATATGGAGTTAAAAAAGGAAGTATTGGATGGATTTCATGTGATGTGGTTCCTGCTACTGCTAAATCTTTTAAAAAAACTGGACTATTACTTATAAAAGTAAAATGTGACCTCAATAAAGTATCCTCTTTTTTGAAAAAGAAAATCATCCAAATTGGTCAAGTAGTTTATAATTATGTGTGAACAAACAGAAAAAACAAAAGCATATCTGCACCATCTAGTACTAAAAAAAGCATACCTGCAGGTCAAATTGAGAACCTCCTCCTTTTTTGAAGTCTTTTTTAAAAATAGAGCTTAAGCAATGAAGTTCAATTGTGGGGCTAGTATATTGCCAAATAAACTTACTTCTGGCACTGATGGATCAAAAGCGTCAAATCAACTTTTTAAACCTGATGTCATTTTTGGTAAATGGACTTCAAAAAGTTTACAGGTATCAAATCTATCAACTTAACCTAGTAAACACCAAAATGCTTAGTAAACTCATTGAATCTGTCAAATTAACTAAAATTTCATTAACTACTCAACCAAAACTAATTGACCCCACCATATCACCAATCACCAACTGTACATAGAAACCAATAAGTCTATTGAATTAACCGAATAACCATCAACTGCTTACCAAAAGCAATGGGGATAATGAATTAAATTGGCATCTGCTTACCTAAAATTTAATAAGCCTAAAAATTTTACCAAATAACAACAAACCTCTCATCCAAAATGATATAAAGGTTACCATTATACTTTAAATATCATTGATACATCTACTTAATGAAAATTTTTCACTGACATACTCATTGACTGACTGATATCTCAAACCTTCGAGTCTGATAGGGTCAATCTATTTGGGTGAGTGGATGAGAATTGGCGAATCTTATCGAATCTGAAATTATTGAGCCTGATGGGTTCAATCTATTTAGGCGAGTGGGTGAGAATTGACAAATATTATTGAATAATTCACCAAATTGCTCACCTGAAACTCAACAAAAATCAGTATTAGAGTTTAAATAAATTAAGTAGTTAGGATATTTAGCTCACCAGCCACGAGGGCAACAGCGGAGCTGGTAGTCCGAGTGGCTCGAGATTAGCGTTGGCACAGCTTATAGGCTATAATGTGAGCTTATCATCATCTGATAAACTTTAAATACTGTAGCGAAGCATGGGTATCTGGATGTTAGGTTTATAAATTTTAAAAACCTGCCTAATTTGGTTCACCTAATTAATAAAATACTTTTGGCAAGCTAAGTAGAAGTTGATTTAGTAGTTTGGAAGATATGTCACATGCTCAATGATTTTAAGTATAAAGAGATGTTTCGGGTAGCAGGTTGGTGTTATTTGATTGATTCGATAGGTTTCTTTGTTTGGCCGAGTGGTTGATGGCTTTTGTTCGAATCGATAGGACACAGTTTAGCTTTGAGGGGTGATTAGTTATTGGTTGTTTTGATAATTTCAGTTAGGTTTACCTGAGTGGTTGGTGGTTTTTGGTTGATTCGATTGAGCAATTAGATTTGGCTGAGTGGGTTTGTTTATCTATAATATAAAATCTAAATTAATAAATTGGAAATCTGAAATTTTATAGACACCGTAGCGAAGCACGGGTAAATCGGCTAGTCTAATATAAGTTCTAATTTGTATTTGGGAGCAGATTCTATAAGTCAGGTTGGAATATGGTGCTGACTTTAAAAAGGATTTTTGAGTACAAGCAATACTTATATACTAGGTGACCCATGCGAATACTTTGCATCACTTCAGGTAATATGATTCCTTATACAACTATCCTATAGATAGTACTTAATCAATAAAAATAGATTATTATAAACTAGCCGATCTATCCGTGCTTCGCTACGATGTCTAAAATTTCAGATTTTCAATTTAACTTAAGTTTTATATTATAGATAAACTAAATCACTCAGCCAAATCTAATTGCTCAATCGAATCAACCAAAAACCACCAACCACTCAGGTAAACCTAACTGAAATAAACAAAACAACCAATAACTAATCACCCCTCAAAGCTAAACTGTGTCCTATCGATTCGAACAAAAGCCATCAACCACTCGGCCAAACAAAAAAACCTATCGAATCAATCAAATAACACCAACCTGCTACCCGAAACATCTCTTTATACTTAAAATCATTGAGCAGGTGACATATCTTCCAAACTACTAAATCAACTTCTACTTAACTTGCCAAAAGTATTTTATTAATTAGGTGAACCAAATTAGGCAGGTTTTTAAAATTTATAAACCTAACATCCAGATACCCATGCTTCGCTACAGTATTTAAAGTTTATCAGATGATGATAAGCTCACATTGTAGCCTATAAGCTGTGCCAGCACTACTCTCGAGCCACTCAGACTAACAGCTCCACTGTTGCTCTCGTGGCTGGTGAGTTGATTATCCTAACTACTTAATCTACTTAAAACTATAACTGATTTTTGTTGAGTTTCAGGTGAGCAATTTGGTGAATTATTAGATAATTTTTGTCAATTCTCACCCACTCACCCAAATAAATTAAACTTATCAGACTTGATTACCTTCAGATGAGCAAAAAGGTAAATTATTAGATAATATTCGCCAATTCTCACCAACTCACCCAAATAGATTGAACCTATCATACTCGATAGTTTCAGATTCGATAAGATTCACCAATTCTCACCCACTCACCCAAATAGATTGACCCTATCAGACTTGAAGGTTTCAGATGTCAGTCAGTCAATCAGTGAATGAAATTTTTTTAAGTAGATTAGTTCCAAGTATAAACTATAAGCAACTTAGTATATAAAGTGCTGAGTATATATATTATAAATACTATTATAAATTAGCTTGAAAGACAGCGCTGACTTTAAAAGGGTTTTATTGAGTATTCATAATTTCTCAATTATATTATACTTTTTAGTGCCTTTTTTGAAGGAGGTTCTTTTTTCCCAAATTTTTTTTAAAGTTGGTTAATGAATATCGATGAGCGGTGGCATTGCTGATTCGCCGAATACTGATGGATTGTTAGCCCGCTCAATTTGGTATATTCGTCCTAAGGTCGACCTGCCTCGAATACTTTTTTATAGAGATGAATGGGATGATTATGGATGTTTAAATTTATCTGATTCTTTCCTTTACACTGCGCTGACCTACTTGAATAGCTACATACGCCAATTTTGTGGCTGTTAGGACAGTTCGACCCAAAAATGTCCAAACCTGCCGAGAGTGTAGAATCGGAAGTTATTTCTATCCCTTTAAAAACTGTAATGTACGCAAGTTTATCTCGATATTTCTAACAACAATTAAGTAAAAATTATTGACAATATATCAGCTATATGGTGTTATTTAATTTTTAAGCTGTTGAATATCATTTTTATAACTTTAGCCGAAGATCCGTAGAGTTCCTTTTATCAAACTCGAAAGTTGCACCTGATCAGCTCCAAATTTATTGCCTTTTTGCTGAATGGGTTTACATTTTTTTGCTAGTTTTGCTTATTGTTATTATTTACACTGAAGTATGGACGCTAAACGATTCTGTTTTGGATTTAGGCCATGTTTAGTTTTTTGCCCTTAAGCTTATTTTGTTGAATTTTTTGTTAGCAATTATTAAAGGTCAGTTTAAAATCTTGTTTTAATGCTAGCTGGAGTTTTTTGATTGGCTGGCCTTCTTAACCTTTAGCATGGATTATTGAATCTACCGCTTATTAATTTTGCAGGCTGATCATCTCTAATTTATGCCGTGTGCATTTCTAATTTATTAGCCGCTATCGAAAGCATGCTTTTTTGTGAAATGTCTCTGAGTTTATCTAACAGTCTGGATTTACAGTTTTAGACAAGATAATGGAAATCTTTGCGTCAGATTGTTTATTTTAACACGAAGTTTTGTTTGTCTCTTAAGCATCTTACTAATTCTAATCTTGTTTGTTGATCTTTATTTTTGAGCTTTCAAAGCCATTATATTCATTTTATAGCCTTTATCAATTGTTTATAGGGAGCGGCGAACGTTTTTATTTTGCAACAAATTTTACTTTATTAATACTTGATCATTGCACTTTGTTTACAAAGCTTTATTCCCATAAACAATAGATTGGGCCTTTACTTGGCTATATGGAAGTAATTAATATTTAGGTCGGGGAGGAGGGTTAAAAGGGGTACACGCGATCGGGGATCGCGATCACATTCAAATGAGCTGGGTTTGAGTAAGGACCGCCAGGCTCTGTTAAGCCATAATCCTGAAGATGAGCCCCAAATCAGGATCTCCATGAGGGGATCAAGAGGAAGAGGGGGATATCGCGGCATGCGAGGTGGACGGAGGAGGCGGGGTGGTGCTGACTTTGGAAGAGGGAAGCTTGAAGATGATTTTGTGGATGCCATTGAGGAGGAGGACTTTGTTGAAGAACACGTGGTTCTTCGGGCACCTCCCTCCTTGGCTGATGAAATTCGGGAGATGACGCGAGACAAAGAGCAGATTCAAGACATCAGTCTCACGTTTACGGGTAGAAATTTTTAAAAGCGTGCATTGACAACGTTAGACCCAAGAACGGGGACGTTTAAGCTCAAAGAACGCGAGGTGGGCATGAAGCTAGTCGATTTGCCAACTATTATTGAATCGCAAAAAATCTTCATCAACAAGAGCATGATTAAAGTAGCAGATGTTTCCCAAGTAAAGCTTTAGGAAGCACTAAGCCATGGGTAGATGTTGGTGTTGGATGACCCTCAAAATCAACCGTCGCGACCCTTCAAAAGCCACGACACCGTGGCATGGCCGGACGGCTTGACCCCTCCACTAAAAGATGTACGGCGGCGACGGTTCCGAAAGCGCATTTCTAAGCAGGTTGGGTGAAAGTTGATTTGTACTTAGCCTCAAGATCATTGAAATAGTTGAAAATGAATTAGAGCGGCTGTTGCTGAAGGACCTGCAGGCGATTGATGTCAAATATGGTACGTCGATGCTATGTTGGCCACTTATCTTGCCAAGAGATCGCCGACGCCCCCGATCGCGAAGAATACGATTCGGATAACGAGCTTGAGCCCGCAACCCAGGACCCCACCGCCGAGGAGCTCGAAAGTCAAGCTACTCCTAAGGCGGGCGAAGAACTTATTACCGAGGCGGATCTGGTCGTCAGTAGCGAAAATGAAGGGCTGGACCTTGATGAGCTGGAACGAGCGGTTGAGCTTAGAGAACTTGGCGACCCCAACGAAGTTGATGAGGAAGGTTTGGACGAGGAGGATAGCGAAGACTCGGAATCTGAAATTGGTAATTACTCATCAAGTCGCCCTAACTCGCCGTTAGACGAAGAAGCCTTGGAACAGAAGGCAGTCCTTAAAGAAACCATTGTCGAGTTGGAGTCAAACCTTGAGAAGAAACGTGCCGATCTTGCCGTGGCCACAAATCCTATTATTAAGGTAACCCATTCCTCTGGTTGGTCTTAACCCTGGGTATTTAGAAACGGTTTGAGGACATCATTGCGAAACTCAAGTTGGAGCTTGACATTAAAATTGCACAGCTGGAAACTTTTGATCAGTGAGAACGCCAATACTAATTATTTAAAATATGCTCAACAACTGACCTCATAACTTTAAGTTTAAGGCTAATTGATATAACGGCAATGTTTTGTTTTAAAAGCAGTTCTTTATTTATCTATTCGATTAGACTTCCTAATAAGGTGATCTATGATTAATTTTTGCTTTATTTCTTATTATTTCCACTTCGTTAATTAAAAGTTGTATTATATTACTTTTCTGTAGGCCTGCAACTAAAGAGTTTATACGAAAGGTTTGTTTTTGAATTCGAATAAGCAAATATATTTGTGTATTATACTCAAGCTTTTGATACAGCTCTATTTATGCAAATAGTGTATTTTGTGATTTCATCAATAGAAAATATATTAAACTTTGACATTGTTATAATTTAAAATACAAGTGAAAGGCAGAATATACACATCTTATTGTTGGTACCTTTACTTCATTTCAGTTTTAATCTTAGTAGAGGTTATGTAAGTATACTTTTTATAATTTTATAATTATTTCCATGTATATCTTTTGTCACCAATTATCATGCAAGCTTATTTTTATAATCACGTACATAGTGGTACAAAATTGATACATTTTTGGTAATTAATAGCTTTAAGGTAGGCAGCTCAAGGAAATAATATTATTAAACTATGGTAGGCTATCTTTAGGGTTATCTAATACAAATATAACTCCTTAAAAGTAAAGCCTGAAAGCGTATAATACCATAACCAGAATTAAACTTACAATTGCAAGGGGTAACAAAGCAACTCTTTACAAGGCCACCGCCTCTTAATTTTTATATAAATACATTATAATTAATGAGATATCGCTATCCTATGCAGCCATGACCTGATTATATAGCTTACAAATAATTGAACGCCTCTGCTAGAAGCAGCTGATCTAATCATTAATTATGCGATGTAAAATGGCGAGTAAAAGGGCTTATGTGGAATTTTAGTTATGTTTATCTAGATCTGTCTGTTCTATTTGCCTATAAAGTAAATTTTAGCTGTACAATTGTAACTTTTAAGCACTAATAGTCTAATGTATCTTTGATAGATAATAAAATAAGCTATCTAGCATGGTATCTGAGTGTTGAACTATGCTTCACTTTATTGTCTAGGTGATATACGCATATAGTTAGAGACTTTATAATGTTTATGATCACTTACTTCTCCTAAATTTAAGCCAACTTACATACCTATCGTTAGTCTAATCAAACTAAGTTATAAATAGAGTTCATATGAAAAAGATAAGCTTTATAGATAGTAGTAAAACTGTTAGAGGTAAGTATTAATTAGATTGCAAGTTCATTACTTTCAGATAAAAAACTAAATTAAGTAAGCTGACCTCTTGACAAATTACTACACTAAAGCAGAAAAGCAAAGAATTCAATAAGTTGAAAAAATGCTACTAGCCTCAACAAGTTCTTATTTCAGATGACAATCCATAGTATTCATTGCAAGAGCCATTGTAAGACTAAAAATTTGTTTGCTTCATTGATACACTCCTGTCATATAAAAAAAGACAGATAAACTTGGAGAAAAGCCTTTCAAAACTTGTGCATTACCAGTGTGTCATTTTCTCTCAGATTTAAGAAGTTATAGCATCAAATTTTTACAATCTTTTTAGTAGCATCTATCAACTAAATATATTATAAAATCTGTATTTTAAAAGGTTTATGTACATAAGTATTAATTTTTAATTTTATTTGAGGTGGGCTGACCTTGGGACAAATATACTGCATTGACAGGAGGGATATGGAATAGGGAGCAAAAATATAGGAGTGGAGAACAAAACCCAAGTACTGGGGGTAAAACCTTTGCTGTGTATATTCTGATAGGCCAGGATTATATGATCTAACTTCACTAATTTTATTGGTCAGACCAAGGCATGGTGCATGAATCCACATATATTGATATCCTCTTGGCACAGAAGTACAATTTCTGCCATGACAGGATTTGAACCTGCATCATAAGGGTAATAGTGAGATGCCCATCCCAACCATGCCACACCCCCTTACATGAGTATTAAGATAATGTTAAACTGAAAGAACACTATTCAAGGTTGGTTTGTGTTATTTAATCTAGAAGCTACAAAGCTATATATCATATCTTTTTAAGCATTATCTTTTATTTATATTACTGACATTCAGTGGACAATTTGCAGATAAAACTTTGCCTTAATAGTATATGTGAACACTTACAATGTTTCTTAGATATAAAACTTTGCTTACATTAACATTTTTAATAAAAGTAGTGAATATTAGTAAGAAAGACCTTTTTCAAAACTTTGCTTTCATCTACACAAGGCTGAGACTAGGTTTTGTTCTGTCATGCTTTCCCAAATTTAAAAGCAAAAGACTCTAGCATGTGATTCTTATGAGTGACTTATTATTAATAAGAAGTCCTTAATTCTCATAAGCTCAAGTAATAGTAAAGCTATAGCTGGAAGGTGAGTAGATAAAAACTTCTTTTTGCTATGATTAGCATATAAGTTTTTATATCACTAAATAATCATTGTATGCTTCCTTATACTATTAGGTGTTTATATTTTCTTGTCTGGTAAAATGTGATAGTGTTGCTCAAGAGGATAATAAAGAACCGCTTTGTACTGTTTTCCATCAGTATATAGTGATTCTAAATATTAAATTAGAGCTGTTGTCATCACATATAAGGATAATAAAAGACAATTTATAAGTCCAGATTTATTAAGATACAGGTAGATTTTAAGATTATAATACAAGGTAAAATAAATATTCTTTTACTTTTTTAGATTTGTAAGCTATTAGCTTTTTCTATCTGTAAGGCACTGATTTTCAATATGGTCACCATTTCCAGGGTTTTTGATGTGTAACGGTCAAAAAACCCATGTAGAACAATAGATTTGATTTGCCCTTTTCAATCAAAATAAAGCAATTAAGTCCATATTAATTCAATAGCTTCAAGCCTCTAAGTGACAGTTTTTATTTAGATATGAGGACCATGGGACCAATATTAACAAATAAGGAAATTAAATAAAGAAAAAATATAAGGATTATGACACCCAGGGCAATGGTCTAACTGACACCAATCTTGTTGTCAGTAGATTAAGATATTTGGCTCAATGCTGAGTCTAAAGGAGTTCAGGTTGGCGTTGGGATAGCACAGGTGTGAGATAAGAATTTAGCTTCAAAAACAAGATAGACTACTAGTATTAAATATCATGGTACCATTTTTAGTGGCACTGGTTTAATGAACCAATTCTGATAGTTCTGGTAAGGTGGCATATAAAGCAAGACAGTGCTTCAGCCTTGGTGAGAGATGCTGTGATTATAGCCTCAAAGACTATAGTATGCACTTACAAGAATGAAGTAGCTGTAATTATGGCATGAAGGTGGTGTAACCATATCATGAAGGGACTTGGGGATAAGAAACTACTGTCATAGCAAATAGACTCTAGGTAAGATAAGATGGGTTGGACCTGATAAGCCGAAATAGCAGAGAGATCCAATTACAGATTACTTGAGATGTGGGCCATTCCTCAATGCAATAAACTAGGGTTTTATGGTCCCCAAAAACAGCACAGTGGTAACTATAGTATTAGATTGGTATTCATTACAATATGACTTATCAATACATATTTCAATGTGAGCTCAAGTCTTAGGTTGTAGCAAAGGGTGATGGATATAGGCCCTGAACATCGTTTAATCCATAACAGAGTAAATATTCCATAGTATACATTGTCTATCCTTGTCAGTGTTTGGAAATCTTGAGGGTCAAAGGTATTAGGGTTTACCAAGGTATCATTAACCGTTTAATGATATTGAGTCTTTACCTAGAATTAATCTTTACCATGTATAAGGGCTTGAAAGCTTTATGGAGTGTTTGATGACTTAGAATACTTTTAGTAATTGAAGGGAAGATTGATAAAGACTAATTGCTTTTGGGGTGTGCAAGGTATCTTAAAAGGGTTTTAAGACAGTGGGTTTGGTAGTCCAATTGCACTTAAGAAATTTCCTCTAGAAGCATTTGACCAATGTGAAGTGGGTGGATTGAGGCTAGTGACATGAACAGTCCACTTGCTCATGATATTGGTGGTATACTGTTCAAACTAAATAAGCCCCATTTCTCAGAGATATATGGTCTAGATAACGTGTTAATACAGATAGGTTCATGGTGTGCACAAAATATAAGATTTCAATATGACCCCTAAATATTAAAAAAGTAAAGGAGAAAGGCATGTCATAGGAATTATACCAAATTTTGACATGAAAATGGTGCTTTCTTAGATTACTTTCAGTTAGAACTGTGGCGCTTCCACTTAGAGTTAAGACTTATTTAAATAAACTGCTGTGGATCTCTCTCTCCATCACTGTGAAGACATATCATTCACATTATAACTACACTCCTAGAATAACTATATATGAGGAGATAGGATAGCTTTAATAAAGAGATTTAAGTTTATATTGAAGCATGACGCCATATCAGGTGAGATGAGAAAGAGGATGATGACAAAGAAGATGGGCGGGATATACTACCATGATGACATAGATAAACAAGTTAGATAGCCTCAGTCTTGTGCCAGTTTCTTTAAAAAATTCTTATATCTCATATTCTCTTTTAATATGTCTAGTGCGCAAACAACTGCAGGGTTAGAAATACCTACCAAACTGTAAGGAGAGTGTCTATAACTCTCCTGTTCCCAGCGTGGTAATGCACGGTGCACAAGGACAATGCCAGGGAACTAGCCGTTAGTGCTAAAGTAATTAGAGCCCAGTAGAGGGTGCTGGAGCAATAACAATTTAAGCATAGAAGTGCGAGTTTTATAATAACAAACCCACCAAAAGTGACACGGTGCACAAAATGAAAAGGGGTAAGCGACCCAGGTTGGAGGGAACCTGGGCGAACCAACGGTGCACAAGGGGATAGCTGCAAGGTATTTGCAATGGCAAGGTTAATGGAGCGCGAGACCTCCTCAAAGAGGTCAGCGCACAGGAGCATTCAGAATATCATAAAAGTAAAACGTAAAACAGGAAGAGGTTTATTTGGAGAGTTGACCAACAAGGAATGTTGGTTGGGGAAAACACATTTAAGTGTTGATGGGGGAATACAGGGTTCACTGCAGTGGACCCAAGCACCACCTCACCAATAGGGCAACACTTCCATCTGAATTAGTTAAATAAGCCAAAACAGACTTCACTCAATTGATCAATTGAAGTTGGATTTGACCCAAACGAGTTGTTTCATAAGTGGAACAGGTTTCAAAACCCTGTTCCTTGACGAACCAAACAGAACCATCCACATTAATTTGGTAAACCATCTATTTTAATGCCTGGGCCATTGTGAGGAGCTGGGCATTTGGCACCCCACTAGTCCTAACCTGGGCATATTTTGCCTGAACCCAGCGTTGGTCTAGGGTGTGCCTCAGGTCAGGGAGAGCCTGTAGCTTCACCTTCTGGGCCTCCTGGCACCCAGCCTTATCTTTGGGGTTGGTCCCCACTATGATGTCATGTGCACATGACATTACCCTCTCCTCCCAATGGGGCTCAACCCCCCTCCAGGGGCTTGCGCAAGGAAAAAGTTCTTGTGGGCAGGGGCCAACTTCATGGCGGCAAAGGTCAGTTTAGGTTGGAATCCAGCAGCCTGAGGGAAACGCTTGTATAGGCATCAATCAGATCTTGAGCATGCACACAGTCACGCGCTGGAACCCAACTGTTCTCTGCAGCGTCAAAGCCCTTCCAGGATACCAGGTACTAGAGTCTTCTTTTAATGCTGCAGGAAGCAACTATTTCTTCCACCTCCCACTCTGGCGCCCCAGCCATGAGATAGGCCTCAGGAGTCTCTGGTGGGGGCCCTCAAACAACGCCAGTTTGCTCTCATAGAACACAGAGAAGATCTGGAATGAGGGGGGGAGATCTAGCTGGTATGAGGTATGGCTCACCTTTTTAACCACGCGGTAAGGGCCAATCCTCTTTGGTCCCAGCTTCTTGCATGGCTGCTTAATAGGGATGTTACGAGCATACAGAATCACGAGATCCCTTTCCTTGTACGCAGGACCCATTCAACGCTTCCCATCTGCGTTCTCCTTATACACCTGCATAGCCACCTCCAAGCTTGTGGAAACCCCCTGGTGGACCTTCTTGATTGTCTTGTCAAATTCCACCACCGCTTCAATCTTAGACCCACAGCTGGGCTCCATGTTAAAGGTGAGGTTAAAGCCATGGCTGGCGAAAAATGGGGAATAACCAATTGAGGAGTGCAAGGTATTGTTGTAGCTAAACTGGGCCATGGGAAGGTGAGGAGCCCAATCTGAATGATCCGCAGTGGTGTAACATTGCAGGAACTGCTCCAAGCACTGGTTCACTCGTTCAGTCTGCCCATCTGATTGAGGGTGATAGGCAGTTGAATGGCAGGGGCGAATCTGAAGAGTCTTACACAACTCTTCCCAAAAGATGGAAGTGAATTGGGGTCCCCAGTCACTAATAATCTCTTGGGGAACCCCATGGAGCGCAAACAAATGCGTGACAAAGAGCCTGGCCATCTCAGCCGCGGTTATTATAGTTCTGCACGGAATAAAGTGGGTGAAATTTATAAAATGGTCCACCACCACCATGATGGCATCATAACCATCAGAGACAGGTAGTTCCACAATGAAATCCACCAGAGGGAAGTCCAGGGCCCTTCAGCTTTCTGGACTTGCACCAACAACCCCGCTAAAGGTTGACAATTTGGCTTCATTTGGTTGAAGATCAAACACTCCTTACAATACCGCCCCACCTGAGCAGGCAATCCCTTCCAATTGTATGTGCGGCGTATCAACTCCAATGTCTTTGCTTTCCCAGGTTGTCCAATGGTGAGTCCATCATGATGGTCTCAGATGATTTTTAGGCGAAGTGGGCCAGCAGGAACCCATAGGCGCCCCTGAAACCACACCATCTCATCCTTCATGTGGTAGCCCCTGGAGGGATCCTCTTGATTTAACTCACACTTAGCAAGTAACATAGTATATTCAGCTGCTAGTGGCTGGGAAAGGACTACCTTCCTGAACGTACTATATTCCTCCACATTTTCCAGAGGTGCAAGAGCTGGCCCGTTGGCCAGGGGAGAGGGTCGTTGATGCAGAAGTTTACTTGGAGGAATTATCACCTGTGTGTTGTGAACTTCCACCTCCTTGGGATCAAGTGCTAAAGAAGGGTTGCGGCTCAAAGCATCCGCCAAACCATTATCCTTGCCCTTTATGAACTCATACATGAATGCGAATTGGGCAAGGGTATCATGCTAATGGGTCTGCCGTGGGGTTAAGACATGAGGAGCGCGGTAGTACAGCAAGGCACAGTGGTCTTTACGTACCTGGAAAGGCTGGGATGAGTCGTGCAAGTGGTGACGCCAATAAGTCAGCGCCTCCACCACTGCCAATAACTCCTTATCATAAATGGCGTAATTCAACTCTGGCAAAGACATTTTCCTAGAAAATTCTACAGGATGCTCTATCCCATCTTCGCCTACTTGTAACAAGGCAGCCGCTATGGCAAAGTTGGAGGCATCAGTAGGCACAATGAACTCCTTTGAAGGGTCAACATGGCGAAGAACAGTCGTTGACAACAGGGTGCACTTCACTGTTTGGAAAGCATCCTCCAAAATGGGGGACCACTGAAGCACCTTGCACCGCTAGCCTTTTATAGGGGAGCCACCACCTCAGATAGATTGGGAGTGAACTTCTTGAGAAATGTATACGTCCCCAAAAAGCTCCTCAATTCCTTGACTGAGGTGGGGGTGGGCAACTCATGAATAGCCTTCTCCTTGTCTGGAGTTATCATGTGTCCTTGGTCAAACATGACGTTGCCCAGAAAAGTGACCTGGGACTTTAAAATTTACACTTGCTAATCTTCAGCGTAAGGCTGGCTGCCTTCAACCTCTCCACCACTTGCCAAAGGTGTACTGTGTGGGATGCATGATCAGGGGAAAACACCAGAATATCATCCATGTAGGCAACCGCGCATACCCCTAACAAGTCCCCCAACGCTGCATTGATGCGGCGTTGAAAGATCGCAGGGGCATTCTTAAGCCCAAAGGGCATGACCTGAAACTGAAATATTCCTTTTCTGGTGCAGAAGGCGGTTAACCACTCCTGGCCCTTCTTTATTCATATCTGATTAAAAGCATTGAGGCAATCCAGCTTGGAGAAGACCTTCGCCTTCTCCATATAGAGCGCAATCTGTGAATCCAAAGGAATGGGATGGAGGTCTGGTACAGTGACATTGTTAAGGTTCCTGTAGTCCACACATGGGCATAAAGTACCATCAGACTTCTCCACAAAGAAAAGGGGGGATCATACAGGAGAGGTACGTTAAAAAATCGCACCTTTGGCCAACTGTTGATTCACCCACACATACAACGCCTCTTCCTCTCAGAAAGTCAATGGGAAAATGGGGGAAGATATATGCACCAGATCCACCGTGAGCTTGAAGTCACAATCAAACTCAAAGTGCTCAGGGATTTCATTGGTGGATGCTGCATCAAAATAGTATTTTAAACCCTCCAAACAGGAAGGTAAGGAAAATCCCACGGAAGAGGAGGTCTTCAGCAAAAGAGCAAGATAAGGAGTGGGAACATTGAGCCAATAAGGTAATGGGCTCTGGGCGTTATCCTCCGACAAGGGAACAATCAACTGGTGACCATTTACCAAAGATAAGGATAGAGTGTTCTCTTTCAAATTAGTCCTGACGTCAAACTTTCTCCACCACTCAACCCCCAAAATAATGGGGAATAAGAGGTTCTTGATAGCTTGAAAATGGTCAGACAGAAGTTAGGCGCCTACCTGGTAGTCCACTAACCCCATGTCGTTCATTGTAGGGATACCTTGAAAAGCCCCACCTCTAACCATACCACCTGATGAGTAACTCAACTCAAGGTAGTCAGCAAGGTCTTGGTCAATAAAATTATTTGAGGCACTGATATCTACTAAAATAGTTGTGCTGAACTTCCCAAAAGATGATGTAAGGGTAGCATACAAGAGGAAGTATCCAGAGTGGGATTAATTTAAAGCAGAAAATGCCCCCACCTCACCTAAAAATTCTTCTGGCTTGAGAAAACCATAAGGGTAGGTTTTGGAATCATAAAAGGGGGAGGGATAGTTGGCCACTCTTACTACTGAGGCCACATATCCCTCCATGCCTTCTGCAGGTGCATAAACATTCTCATATTGGAAACGCAGTTCTTTTTTAACTTCCTGAGTGCTGCGGATCATGGAAGAGGTAAAACGGGGATTTTCTGGTGTGATTCCATACACAGGAATAGGTTCCAGATCTGAGCCATGAGAGGGCCAATATAGTTCAGAGGTATATATCAGGTTTTCGTTATAAAACGCATTTTTAAACGTGAACAACTCTATTCCTTTACCCTCAATGGAATGCCCGATGTTATTCAAGGCCAACACCCCCAGGCCCATCTGCGCCAATTCCGCCGGCATCATCTGAACATGCTGTCAAAGGAAATCTCGTTTCTTGGAATGGAAATTAATTATTTTGGTGGAAAGTTGGGGAATCATGACTATTGGACCTCAAAGCGTCCAAATCCACCAGGTTTGACATGAAGGGTGGATACTTTCCAGTTGGAGGCAACCATAGTAACGCTGAGTTTCTTTAACCTTCAGGAAAAAGAGGAAACAGTGGTGCAGGTAATGATAGCTGGAGCCCACAGCTGATGGCCACTGTTTCCACTTTGGAAAAGTTCCACACAGAAAAAGTTCATGCACATAAGAAAAAAGGGTTGGTCGACCCAGGGTGGAGGGAACCTGGGCAAACCAATGGTGCACTAGGGTATAGCTGCAAGGTATTTGCAATGGCAAGGTTAACAGAGCGTGAGACCTCCTCAAAGAGGTTTGCGCACAAGAGCATTCAAAATATCATAAAAGTAAAATGTAAAATGGGAAAAGGTATATTTGGGAAGTTGACCAACAAGAAATGTTGGTCGGGGAAAACACATTTAAGTGTCAATGAGGGAATATGGGGTTTGCTGCAGTGGACCCAAGCACTGACCCACCAATAGGGCAACACTTCCCTCTGAATTAGTTAAATAAGCTGAAACTGACTTCACTCAAGTGATTGAATGAAGTTGGATTTGACCCAAATGAGTTGTTTTGTAAGTGGAACAGGTTTTGAAACCCCATTCATTGATGAACAAAAATGGAACCATCCACGGTAATTTTGTAAACTGTCCGTTTTAATGCTTGGGCCAATTTGAGAGGCTGGGCATTTGGCACCCCACTAGTCCCAACCTGGGCATATTTTGCCTGAACCCAGCGTTGGTCTAGGGTGTGCCTCAGGTCAGGGAGAGCCTGTAGCTTCACCTTATGGGCCTCCTGGCGTCCAGCCTTATCTTTGGGGTTGGTCCCCATATGATGTCATGTGCACATGACACAAACAAAGTCATATGCAAACGCAGAGACACAATGAGGTAGTGACCTAGAATTGATATTTAGGACGTTGATCTATAGTACACAAGATTGGGTCAATTTAAAAAATTATATAAAACAGGTCAGATTGGGTCACCTTGCTCTAGTTCCTTTGGAGTATAATAATCTCTTTTGCTATCCAGAATTAAAGAATATTTTTGATGACTCAGTTGATAGCATTAACCGTTAAATAAAGCATGAAGGTAGGCAAAAAATGTTAGGGTGCCTTTGTAAGCAGTGTGTTAGGTAGTGCCTGCTACCATATTTCTATTAACAAGCATGCTTCTATACTTCATCATGCCTAGCTGGATGTTTGTTGAGAGGATAAGGCTCTCATGCAGAGAAATCCTCAACTGCACCATCAAAAATGGCAAATTTAAATCCATGTAAGTTACCTCCTACCGCCACCAAATTTTTAATCTTATCAAATTTTCTGGTTCCAATATTCCTTTTTATTAAGATGTTCATGGTACAATAAAATAACCTTGCCAAAAAACATTAAATATCAAACTTAATTAAATTCTTCCTTTTTTTACTTCCCCAAGATCCTTTATAATCTTTATGGACATTTGCTTTTGATAAAGCACTAGACCTTCAAGGGGAAAGCGCTCATCACTTTGGAAAACTTTTCAAAAGGTTTGTGAAGTTAAATAAGGGGCAGACAAATATGGCATTCTCCATCATTCCTCCCACCCAAAAAATCTTATGATAGATGTAATTTTGATCCTTCCAATGCATTGAACTCAAGAATATCAGGCAACAAAAAAAGACACCACAGATTTTCCGTTACTATGAATTTCACCGATGACCATCAACCCCCATTCTCAAATAAGGGCCTAGTGCTCTCACTAATATTGGTACTTGACTACTATGTTCTCATTTTTGCTATCTTTTTTATGTAATAAATTCTTTCTTCGCTTTTCTAAGTTTTTCAAACTTTTGAAAGAGAATCTTAAGCAGATGGCGCGCATTGCAGCCAGTATGCTTCTTATAAAATGGCTGACCCCTCGTCAGATAGGGGGCTGTGGGGCCACCTTAATTTTAATTTCTTGGCGCCTCATGTGATTCATTGGGAACTGTGTAGTGCTCACCAAAGCAAACTTGGGCTCCACCACGCCTCAAAAAATCTTAAAGGCAGCTCAAAGATTAAGCAAATGGACTTGACCATATAATTTTTTGGTAAACCTAAATAAACAGAGCGCCATTTGACCTATATTGAAACACATTAGAAATATTGTATACTGTTATATATCCTTCAATAGAAACCAAAGCCAAAAGATTGTAAGATATGAAATTTTGGACAATCTAATAAACTTTTGCTATAATTTTTTTGATATCTTAGTATACATATGATACACATAATTGAGCATTATACTACCAAGTCCAAGCATTTCCTTTCTTTATAGTGATAAAAATGCTTATGTACCATCAGGAAGCAAACAGATTGTAGAAATACTGATAGTGGTGATTCTTGAAGCTGCTTAACTAAAGGATTTCCATAGTAATAAGAGTTATAAATTTGTAAAACGTGCAACTATATAGGAATTTGGAGCCAAAAATGATCTGAAAACTGTACAAACAATTGAAAAAAGTGCAGATATAGAAACTGACTTCATTGAAGTAAATATGGGTTCATATATTACTTAAGTCAAAGAAGATTGTAGAAATTATGAATAGTTAGGTTGCTTGCTTGGTACAGCCTAGAATTCCTATTTTATGGCAGATGCGGTGTGCTTAGTTCATCATGCTGTCTGAGAGGGGGGCCAAAGTTTCTCCTATATTCATCAGCCTGAACCCTTGTTGAGAAGAAGGGAGTAAGTATATTAATTTTAAATCAAATTAGAGAAAATAAGTTAAGTGTTAAGTGATTTTTTTATTTAATAATAATTTTGGGTTTTTATACCCCTTTAAAATAAAGAAAACACCATAGCTATTGATTATATATCAAGGATATGGTTACAAAATTATCTATGTATAAAGAAAAGGGATTATACTGGAAAATCAGAGGAAGTGCATAAAGGAATGCCCAGGCTTTATAATTCTTCCTCCTTTGCAATACTTTGTTGAAAATATTGGAATTGGGATTTGGGGATGATTCTTAATGATTTTTGTTATAGATTAATATTGAAATTGTTGGAGTTGATATATGGAGATGAGATATGATATAAACACTAATTTTTGAATTAAATCTCGAGCCAAATTAGTGTACTTTGTGTCAAACATCACTCAATCATTTCAGATAACTCAAAATAGATAGTAGTCCAAATTAGTATAAATTTGTAGTCTTTATCACTCAGATCGCTGTGGATAATTTGGAATGGTTGGAATCTTGTTTGTAGCCAATCATAGAGTCAAACAAGCTTGTATTTTGTCTTGACTTATGCAGGTATAGCAAATCAAGAGGAAGCAAAGTATATGCACTGGTTTAAACTTCCTGAAGCCTATAAAAGAGTGATTAAAATCTCAATTTGTTTTCCTGTATTTTGTATTAGTATAAATATATGATTTGTATATAATAAAACTATAAACTATTGAGATTACCTCTAAGGTAGTTGTGGGAGGGAAATATGTTAGTAAGGTTAACGCTCCAATATCCTCTGTTAAAGAGAAGATATTGGAATGTCCAACAGATCTTCCTTTAAGAATATTTGGAGCAGAGAAACTTATTAGGAACCATTTCTTGCGTTCCTTTTGGGTTGAGATTAAGTCTTGGCCAAAGTAAGGGAGGTAGTAGTAGCGCCCCATAATGATTGCTAGTTAAAGCCAAGTTATCCAAAATTAGACCAGGATTGAGCGTAAGGATGTTGAGTGGCTCAACAGTGTGGGCGCCAAAATGTTCCTGCAGGTGAACATTCCACTTTCCGCTTTGATGCTTGTAGTTGTTGAATCAATCTATCAAATAAGTTGGTATTGAGTTCTTACATATACCACTTATTGTCCTGAAGAGCTAGTTATCTGGTGCATTGTGGCAAGCTCAAGAGGGTGCAGTTGTATATTTGATGCTTTCAATAGGTTCCATATCACCCCCTTTATAATCATCAGTGAGGATAGGTAGTCTCATGTTGGCTGTAGTGGTTATATAAATCCATCATCTAAGCTAGTATTATTTCAAGAATAACCCTAGACGGGGTTCTATTTGTTTGATGAGAAAGTGAAGATTGAATATCTTCAAGCTCATCAATGTGAAACAAAGCATTATCTAGTGTGCCCTTAAGGAATCTGAGGTGATCTTCACCTTTCTGCTTAGTGTAGGAGACGTCAGTGTCAGCAGGGTGTACTAGGTAATGATCAAGGCGATCCTCTTCATCCTCTTCATAATAGTTGGTGTGGTTTAGTAGGCTCATGTTAGCCTATGGTGGTTAAATCAACCCATCATTAGAGCTGGTGTTGAGTTAAAGCGTAACCAAAATATGTTCTTTTTGTTTATTGATGAGACAATTTGAGATGAAATTAGCTTATAGTTCATTAATGCAAAACAAGGCATGCTCTAGAACGCCCTCAAGGAATTTAATATAATCTTTGCCTTTCTCCTTAGTGGCTGTGATGTCAGTGTCAGTAGAAAGTACTAGGTAATGGTCAGTGTGCACTTGGAGGGGCACAGCAAGTGATATGCTGTGTTCACAGAAACCATGGTGTACTTTTCTATTGTTCAGATCCTCTTGTCAATTAAACAGATTTTGAGATTGATTAGCTTCAAGTTCATCAATAAGAAATAAGGTTTGCCATAATGTAAACTCAAGGAATCTGATGCAATCTTCACCTTTAGCTTATCGAGGGAGATGCCAGTGTCAGTAGGTGGAACTAGGGAATGGTTCAAGCTTTTGTATCCAGAATTGATTGAGGGGTTTCTCTGTATATCCCTGAGGTGTAGGACCAACATGTATTAGGGCTTCTCAGTTGCTCAACTCAGCGCTGGTAAAAGTGTTCCATTCTTCAATGTAGAGATTGAAAACTTAGTGATATGCAGGGCCTCCCTGTAGTGAGCACCATTTGTAGGAATTCTGGCTAGTTGGGTTGCTTGCTTGATGCACCCCAAAATTCACACGTTATATGGCAGATGAGGTATGCATAGTATGTCAAGCTGCCTAAGAGAGAGGGGACAAAGTTTACTTGTGTTACCAGCATTGATCCTTGTTAAGGAAAATGGATAGGTACTTTAATTTCAAATCAAATTAAGGATAATAAGTTAAGTGATTAGTGATTTTTTTATTTGGTAATAATTTGTGGTTTTTATATTTTTTAGAAAAAAAGAAAACGTCATAGTAATTATTATGAATAAGGGCTATTGTCATGCAATTATTTATTTATAAAGAAAAGAGATTATACTGGAAAATTGGAGGAATGGCTAAAAGGATGTCCAGACTCTGCAATTCTCTCTCCTTTGCAATAATTTGTTGAAAAATATTGTAATCAGGATTAAGGGATTGTTTCCAATGATAATCATTAATGGTTAACCCTTTCAATGATTTGATGCATATACATGTCCAAAAAATAAGGGTTATGTAAATCTAAAAATGCATATATGCATCCAAAAATAAGGGTGATGTAAATCTAAATTTGCATATATGCGTCCAAGAAATAAGGATTATATATATTTTATAAAATTTACTAAATTCTTATGTTAAAGACAAGGACCAATTTTTTTTAAAAATTGGCAACATTGGCTAAGAAATTTTTGCTATTTTTAAGGGCCAAAAATTGAAGGATATTTTGATAAAAATCAGTGAACAAATTAATATTAAAATTTTGAGAGTCAAGATTTAGATGATATCCAACACTAAACACTAATTTTTGGTAAGTAAATCTAGATCTAAATAAGTGTATTTTATGGCAAATGTTGTTCCAATCATTGTGGATAATTTGGAATTTATGTAGTCCAAATTAATGTAATTTCAGGGTGTTATTCCTCAAATTGTTGTAGATAATTTAGATTGGTTGAAAGCCTGTTTATAGCCAATCAGAGAGTCAAACAAGTTTGTATTTTGTCTTGGCTTATGCAGATTTAGCCACTCAAGAGGGTAGAAAATATTTGAACTGGTTTGAACCCACTTGAAGCCTATAAAAAGGGCTCCAAAAACGTGATCAATTTTTTAATTTTTATCAGTATAAATAATATCTAAAATGTATATAATAATAATTATAGGTTATTAAGATTGCCTTAAGGTAGTTGTGGGAGGGAGATCTGTTGGTATGGTCACTGCTCCAATGTTCTTCACTAAAGAGCTGATATTGGAATGTCCAACAAAGATATAAAATTTACTTTAAAGGTAAAGGCTATGATTGCGTGATACTTGTATGTAAAAGAACTTTCACTCAAAATGGTAAGGGGTTTTAAATATGGAGATAGTTAGCTATACGCTTTTTCCAATAATTTGTTGATTTTCTAGGATCACAAAACTGTTGATCTGACAAAATTCTTAAATAATTGGCAATGAACCTATTTATTTGCTATGTCAATACTAGATCCAATAAGGAGTTTTACTTTCATTAACATCTCACTTTGTATCTGGATTCTTATCCAAATTGACGCATACTTGATATGTAGTATCCCAATTTAATTTACTTTTTTTGATTTTGCAGTTTCTATTAATTAGAACTATAAACATACTTACAGCTGGTTCAACTCAATGATCATTACAGATCAGACACTTAAATGATGTCTTCATTTTGTAATGATTTAATTAAACTCAACCAATCAATCAGCTTTAATGCAATTTCACTTGGTATATTTGACTAGATTATGGCTTACAATTGGTTTTAAAATAACTTTTGTACCTTAATAATCCTTTAGATCAAAAAGAGGTGTTTTTTTAAAATAACTAAATTTAAGTAAGTATAGAGATAAACTTGGGGTTAGTTCATCTTATTACCCAAAATGTGTCATTTGATTTTTAGAATGGATAAAGCTATTAGAAACCTGGATAACCTTCTTAAATGAACAAACATCCAGAGATCACACTACCGCCTTAAAGAATAAAGTGAGGATAACAGGGACGTAGAAATTGTCCATATACTAAAAATGTAAACCCAGTAAGGTAGAGACTTAAAGGAATATATCACCTCCCTTTTAGATGATTGTAAAAGGTCCTACCCAGATTTAACCAAGTTTAATACTTTAGGGGTAATACAATTAAGGTATATATAATCTAAAATCTAAAATTTGGAATATGAGTAGAGGTTGTCTGAGTTTGTTAGCAGCTTGGACCTCTTTAGTAACCGTTTTCTAATGTTAGTCATAGCATTTTATGAGAGTTGAGTAAATGTGTTGAGCCAATCTTTCTGAGAGATCCCTATTATTCAAAACCAGATGAACCTTGTAGTTGAGGAGGGAGAGAATTATTTTATTCAATTTTGATAATAACATTACATTTGAGCATAAACTGGATGCCAAGAAGCAAGTTTTAGATATTATTATTCAAAGCCATAGCAGGTTCTGATATTACAAGCTTACCAATTTGTATGGCAGAGAGGAGTAAGATCTAATAGTACAAGTGTTGTTTGACCTTCTGTTCCAGTTCTTGAGATTAATAAATCTGGCTCCATCTAGATATTCTTAATGAGTTTTGATTAAATAACATTGATTAGTGAGACAGAATCAAGGATAGCCATAACTCTAAGTTGAATTACAACTTCACCTTTATGACTTTTACTCCAAGATGGTTGGAAGAGCGAAAACTTCTTTGTAGCTCCCCTAAGAATCTTCTTTGGAGGTGTTTCCAATATAAGTTAGGTGTAAAATTGAGGTGGGAAATTGTCAACTACTAAAGATTCATCATGGGTAGGGGTACCTGTCCCTAAGCCAAAAAAGCTTTTCCATGATTTCCCATACCATACTTCTTATTATGAAAATCGTTCTCAATATGTACAAGATATTAAGTTAAGTGCACTTGGGTCGTTTAATTTTCTTTGACATCAGATCTTTAATAGTCTAATCTAAGGGCTTGAATTGAGTTCCTTAAGTAGTCTCAAGTTTGTAAAAATCACCAACATCCAACAGGGCCTCTTTTATTTCATTAAAGGTTTAAAAGATATTGTTTCACAGAGAGTATCATGCATAGCTAAAGAAGGATGTGAGGTTAAACCAGAAATATTAGCAGCTATTACATCAATGAGGGTAGGCATCTTGGAAGTTAACAGAGTCTGGACTTTGATATAGTTATTTTCAGCAAAAGCAGCTACAGCTTCTCCATTTTTCATATTTTTATGCATAAAAGCTTGTTTCTTTTATGCTTAAGCTCTGTTTCAAAACAAATTATTAAGAAGAATTCCTTAATTTCAGACCAGGTACTGATATTATCCATATATGGCAATACTACTTCCTGAGCCATACAACTTAACCAAGTGAAGCTGTGTTTACTTTTTTATGGTCAGTCACTCTTTCAATGGGTGGTTTATAGACATAAAAATTAGGCGCTGCTACCCCCACCAGGTGGAAACTTGTCTTAAAGGTAGGTTTAGAAATGGTAGGTTCACCAATGGTTTTGTAAGTCTCAGGCAGGAATATTTCCATTTGAATTGGGACTAATTCCAGTTTTTCTCAAAAAAGGAGCAGAAGCTGGCACCCATGCCTCTCACCACTCAGGGTGATATGGCCTATGTGGTAGATGAGAGTTGGGTCAAAGCATACCTCCTGAGAGTTGCAGTGCCCCTCCCTGAGTTATCCTCCACCAAGCTGGTGGAAAATATTTGGAGAGTTTGCAGGAGGTGGCAAAATTGCATGAAGCACCACAAACCGCTAAGGTTCTGCCATTATGTTTATCCCATTCACATCCCCAACAGGTACGGGAGCAGTCAACCCCTTCCCCACCAACTGGGACCAGCCTTATGTGGCTTGGCCCTGGGTGCTACCTTTTAGCCATCCAAAACGTTGCCACCATTGCAAAATGCATGCGCATGATGAAAAATTAAATTAGAGTAACAAGCCCAAACCAATTTGGCTAAGCAGTCTGGACCCATATTGGTTTTAAAATGGGTCTGTCAGACCAATTTGCCAGATCATTACAAGTTTATTACTGATGGCAGTTGTGCATGCAATGCAATTTTCCCCAGCAAGCTTATAAGAAGCAGTCCCTGAAATGTACCACTGTCACTCCATTTTCACAATTTCTACCCATCTTGAATTTTGATAAAAATTTGTTAAAAACAAAAAACCTTGGATATTGGTCTTTAGTGGTTATTTTAGAAAAATGAGATAATCCCATTTTTAGGCACTTTTTACTGGTCTTCATAGCTGGTATTTTAATCTTTAACATGCTATTTTGGACGTCTGTGCCTGCAGCTTTTGATTTGGGTTTTTGTGTAACTCACCTGGAGTTCTAAGTCAGTTGAAATATCTATGTATCAGCACGCTCTATGACTGAAACGGCATAGATTTCAGGTATATTGCATCCAGTGACCTCATATTGTATATACAATTGTTTAAACTTACAAGCAAGCTTCTTAATACGCTCTTATATATGCTCTAGTCAAATTTCATTGCTTTCTAAAATAAGGCGGTAGATTCACTGAGAGACAGTCTTACTTAAAGCGCAAAAAACTAGTTTTAAGATCTTCTACCCAACGTTAAAAGTTCTTAAAATTCAAAAGGAAAGCATAATTAATTTGAGCTCAAGTATATTATATTAGTCCAATTCCTTAAAAGTTCTTAAGATAATCCTCATTAACATTCTTAACCCTGAATTGTCATGCAATATAATTTTTAAATTATAGGTCAGTCTTAACTTGATCAAAATAGTCTCCAACTTGATCTTAACCCTTTTAGAATATCCTTCACTAAATCATCCCCTTCAACAGCATTTTTAACACATTGGAACTCTTTCTGACACTCAGTAAAATGAAAAAGATAAATAGTTTGATTATTTTTTAAGTGAGGCCTTTACCTTCTACTCTATCTCTATTAGTGCAGTTTTTGTCTCCAATGTGAATAAAAAGCCACTAGTTTCTTATTAGGGACAATTCTCAAGCTCCCAATGTGAGATAAGGCTTGAGCTTATTGCTATCAAGCTTGCAAATTCACTGCTCATCCTCTCTGTTGGGATTATGGGTGTTTTACCACGTATTCCTTGTTAAGTTTAGGCCAGGGTACTTGAATCTCAAGGGTTCCAGATAATACCTTTTGTGCTTCTTTTTGGTTATAAAGTTTTATACCAGATACATAGTTCTGGTAGGCCAATCCAAAATAAGAGTAACAATTTTTAACTTAAAAATTGGTGAAAAAAGAAAGTAAAGTTTATTAGTTTAGTTTTCTAATATAAGGGAAAATCAGGCAAGTGTCTCAGCCAAACTTCATGCATACTAATCAAAGAACTACTTCACGTTTCCTAATTGGGTTTCACTCGCGCAAAATTGGGTTTAATTCCCAATATTAGGTGGGTTTGGGCGATTAATAAATGACTGCATTAGTTGGGGATTGTCTCCAATGTAGCAAGGTGGTGATTTTTTGAGGATTATGTCCTATAAATTTGATGGTTTGGGTTCAATTCCCATCATCTACCTCATTTATATATATTAAATTCAGGCAGTAATCCTGACAACACCCTCGCTAGATCTTGGCGCAGGGGGGTAATTGGCCGGAGGAGTTGACTGTGTACCCAATTTACCATAGTACTCTAAACACCTCCACAAATGAGTGTTCATTTCCCTACCTATAAATGACTTTGTATGTCTGAACCAGTTGATGCCCAATTTTTTGTCACAACCTTCAGGCCGATGATGGTAAAGAAGAACTAGATCATCCAGTTGGAAGGTGTGCATGAGCTCATGCTTATTGTTGAATTAATTGGTTTCTCTATTTGTGGTGGAAGATAAGCTCTCAGAAGCCAGAGCCTACAGTCAGATAATTTTATTAAAGATGGTTTGCATAGTAACTTTGGGGCATCAGGAGAAGCTTGATTTAACATGGCCTGCATTTTGGAAGGCAACTGAGGATTTCTTCCATACAATGCTTGGAAGGGCGATATCTTAATTATTTGGTGGTAGTGTTATAATTTTGGGCGGTATTGATGGTATGTGCCATAATGGTCACACAAGTTGAACCACTGAACAACAAACATATGATATGGGGATCATTGGTCCTCCAAAAACTTTGGAAAATATATAAAATAGGAGCAATTTCCCCAACATCACTTTTATTTACTTTAATAAATACAGTGACCCTTCGCTGTCATACTCTCTCCCAACTATTAACAACTTTTTTTCAATCACCCATCTTGCTAATATATCAGTGACTTCAGAAAAAACCATTTTCTTAGCTTAGACTATTCTATTCCACTGATTCTCATTGGTTTTGGCTGGTATTCTTGAATTCTCTATCACCTTAGTTCAAGTCAATCTAAATTATATTTGTTAAATGTTGACATCACCTTATTGCCTTATTTGTAGGTGATCCAGTAATAATTTTCTATCTCCCAATATTGCCTCATTTCAAGGCACTCAAATACTCATAAACAATTATCCAAATCAGTGGATTCTCACCATTCCGCTGTAGCTCTTCAGGACTTATTATCCAGTCATATAAGAACCTCAACAGGTAGCTTATTCTATAGGCCAGAATTGCACTTAACAAATATTAAGGCCAGTTAAGAGGGTCAGTTGTGGCCAGTTTCTGGAGAGTGGCAGTTAAAGTACCATTTACCCGATCTACTATTCCATTGGTTACAAAATGGTAGGGAGTGAAAAATACCTGGTGGATCCATACTTTTGGCCAAATCATTTGCCAGCGACAATAAGAAACTCTGCCCATTATTGGAGCAAAATATGTCAGGGCACCAATGCTGGTTGATAATTCAATTATATAAGAAGGTGGCGGTAGCTTTTGCTTAAGTGGAGGATAGCAATACAGCTTTGATCCACTTAGTTAAATGATCCCCAGCTAGAAGGAGGAACCAATGACCATTATAAGCTTGAGGGATGGGTCCCACAACATCAATGTTAATTGTATTGAAGGGCTCACAGGGTGGAACCAGTGGATGTTGAGATCAGGGATTTGGTCCAGCTTGGCTTTTACATACTAGACAGGACTATAAGACATCTTGGACCAAGACAATCATTCCTTCCCAATAGCATTGAGTCTTGATTTGCTGGTAAGTTTCCAAATTTCCCTATGACCAACTTGCTGATGTCCCTATAATATGATGTCAGTTCTCAAAGATGGGCATATATATATGGAAAACATTTTTGAGCTACAATTTTGTATAGTTTACCATCTTTAACTTGGAGATTCGATGATCTTGTTGATAATCATTTTTGAAGGGTTAGGGATTCATCTTTTCATAAACGTGAATGAGTTAAAAGGTCGTAGAGTCAATCCTCTTCATGGTCCATAAAGGTTAATATGGGAAGCTGAGATAGGCAATCCACACTTTGGTGTATTGGCCCTTGTCAATGAATAATGGCAAGGTTGTAGTTTTGACGTTTCAACGCCCAGTGGGCTAACCTCCCATCATGGTCCTTCATTTGCTGTAGCTATCAAAAGGAAGCATGATTCGTGATTATGGTGAAACGTTTCTCATATAAATAAGGTCAGAAATGCTTTATAGCCAGCAGAATTGCCAAGCATTCACATTCCATAATACTTTAGTTGCGTTCAGCTCTGGTTAAAGTTTTGCTATATTAGGCAATAGGATGGTCCACTAAGTTTTTACTGTGCTGAGATAGTATGGCTTCAATGGCTATATCACTAGCATCAGTGAAGAGGATAAAGTTTTATCAAAATTGAGATGAATAAGTACTGGAGAATGAGAGAGATGCGTAGCAGGTTGAAGGCTTGCTGCTGCTCTTCGTTCCACTGTTAAGGGATTCCCTTTCTATAGTAAAAATTCTAGAGGCTCAAAGAAGCCAGTAAAGTGTGGAATAACTGGCGATAATATCCCACCATCCCCCCAAAAAACTTGTACATCTCATAGGTTTTTAAGGGGAAAATTTAGAAATGTCCAGGTCCTTGTCATCCAATGGGGATATTCTGGCTTTACTGACCTTATGGCCTAGAAAATTTATTTCGCTCTGAATTAAGGAGCATTTTGATATCTTTAATTTTAGCAAAGCTTGCCATAACCTCTGGAAAACATGACTGAGATGATCTATGTGTTTAGTAAAGGTTCTCAAAAAACAGTAATATCGTCAAGATAAACTAACACACAAGACCATTTGTTGAGATTTTAACCCACCTTTCCAGCTTTCTAGATTACCTTGTGTCATTAGGCAATAATTCACTAAGGCGAGTGAATTGGATATAAGTTGACCCCAATTTTGGGTTAACAATGTTTGGGTGATTTTAGGTAATTTTACAGGATCAGATCCATCAGGGATCAATTAGGTGAATGATTAAGATCTCATTGGGAAGAGTTGCTGACAAAATGGGGGCATCTTATAGTTGATCATCAATTAACTATCAGGTGTACTTATTAAATTAGTCAGGTTTCATCAAACAAATTTGGAATTTAAAAAGCAAATTGCGAGATGAGTGATGCCACCTGCAACTAGCAAATCAATCAGGTGGTTTATGACCTGCCATAAAAGGATAACAAGTCCCATTATTTAAGCAGGTCACTAAATATGGCTGGTTTGCTGGGAATGAGTGGAAAACATTAGAATCACATTTTATGACTCTTTCCATTTTAGGTCTTGATGATGTCCAATGAAGGAATCCTAACCAAGATAGGGAAGACCATTGCTTGTGAGACAATTAAGGTAAATTCAATGGCAACGGCTGCCATAATATGGCTGAGACGCCAACTGAGGCTTGGGTGCAAAATTCCCTCAGTAAATTCCCCTGATAATTCTCAATATAAAAGGAGTAAATAGTAGAATCCATTATTGATTTTACTTTTATTAATCTTCAGTAAATTATTGCTGTGTGCTTTATTTGGGGACTCTTTTATTGGATAAAGAGTAAGAATCAAGGATCTTAAAAAAGTTTTTGAGGTGTGTTGACTTTGGGACAAATGTACCACACCAAGAATTTTTTTCTAGCAAGTACAGGTTTTGAATTTGTATTAAACAAAAACTGCACATGATGGAAGCAAGAAATACTCTGCCAGGCTAACCACCCTTTAGGATCATTAAAAGAAAAGCTGAACTTATATGGAAATTGCTTCTGACTTCATGTCACCAGGGGAAAGGCTGTAACTAAGGATCTGAGCGTGGATCAAGTTAGGTGGATAAGGGTATAAATACCTACTGAAGACATCAGAAGTATTTTGAGGAGAAATAAAGATTGAGATTTGGACCAGGATTGGTTATCTATTCAACTATGGATAATAGTCTCATACTAT
Organism: Massospora cicadina; assembly: GCA_022478985.1. Taxonomy (NCBI): domain Eukaryota; kingdom Fungi; phylum Entomophthoromycota; class Entomophthoromycetes; order Entomophthorales; family Entomophthoraceae; genus Massospora; species Massospora cicadina. The sequence goes on from JAKSZP010008226.1 coordinate 90,166, forward strand.
TATCAATAAAATATCATCTATTATCAGATAATGCAAAGCGTGCATAAATAAAACCTGTGCAGTTAACAATCCTGGGAAACTATTAATTGGTGAATAACCCAGGATTTTAACACCATTCTATATCACCTAAAAGTCTGTCCATGACACGTTGGAAGGTAGCAGGGGCATTAAATACCCCTGCGGCATTTGAGCGGGATCAAACAACCTTCACTTGAGATATGGGCTCGTTTATCCCGATCCTCCATCAAAAATTGATTTTCCAGTACCCGCTGGCAAGATCCATAGTCAAAAAATAGTGGGAGCCGACATCAAGAGTAAGGAGTCATCTATATGTGGTAATGGATAGCTATCCTTTCTTGTGGATGAATTAAAGTGGTGATAATCCATGACAACATGGTGGCCACCATCCTTTTTTCAAATTAATAAGAGGGGGAATCCCATGAGCTTTTAGAGGGCATGAATAATCCGGCTTTTGACAGTTGCTGAAGCTCTAGGACTACTTGAGCTTCCTCAACTTTGGATTTGCTGTATGGCTGAAATTTAAACAGAGGGTGAGCCTCAGTCTCAATTTGGTTAATTATCATGGACATTTTCCCGTAGTCACTTGGTCTTGAGGAAAAAATAACACAGTACTCCTCAAGTAGGTCATCAACGTTCTGGCGTTCATTAGGGGTGAGATTATCCCCAATTTTAAATATGACCAGAGCTATGGTAGGTAAGGGTTCGAATTCCAGATCTTATAAAGAGCCAAAACTACTCACATTGGCAATGTTCTTGATGGGACATAGTTTTATGTAAGCAATAGGGGTAAGCTGATGTACTTTTTTTGGGTTTAATTTGTTACATTCCCTAATTAGATAGAGATAGATTTTCCTTAGGCAGGATCCAAAATCCCTGGCTGCAGATCAATGCTTCTTTGATTGAAGGGTTTGTGTGTTTTTTTAAATCCAAAAAGTTGATTAGGAGGGGTATATAATCTTGATCCCATTATCCACAATCAATTGTGCACTAGAGGGTATTGAAATAGAATGGTGGCATATAGAGGGATCTCATTTTGGCATCCACAGCCTCAAGGGGTAACTTAGTTTTTCCTCCTAAGACTTGATATTCAATTTTTTAATGGAGGATGGATACTCCAGGAGGCAGGTTCGTTTTTTCATGGGATCCTTTACTCTTGAATGTGAGTTCAAATATCAACGGGAAAGCAATAACCTAGTAGTGAAAGGTACTTTTCTTTATGGTTGATAATGCAGTTGAACTCCCACATCATTTGGACTGCAATAAGCAGCTTGTAGTTAAAAATTCTTAGTGCAATGTCAGGGGCAGTAATTAAAAGCTTTCCAAATTAGAGTGGTAAGGTGGAACACGCCCCAATTGCTTTAGTTGTCCAATCAACAGCCATCTAATATTCAGCGTTGTAAATTAAGTCTGGAATCATATTTATCTTTTGTATAAGTCAGGAATAAATAACATTAACTGGGGAACCAGTGTTAATTATCGCTGTGGGAATCCAGTAAGATTCATGCTCACTGGTGCTGATAACATCCAGATTTCCACAAAACACTTAAAGCTAAAATTATATTTTTTGATAAAAAAGATTGGGTTTTTAGAGATTTTTTTAGTTGCAGTCAAGTAACAAAAAATGAACCCTCTCGATATCTTAGCACTTAATATTTAAACTGTATTGAGGTTTAAAGGGAATTTATGTTAAGTTTGGAATAGCTTAGTTAAATCCAAATTAAAGTTTAGGGGGGATTTGACCACTGGAGCTCTGGAAACTCGCCTCACCTATATGGAATGGCTAAAGGAAATTTTGTTGCAGGTAGGATCAGTCAGCTTGGCAAGGATTTTGTATCTGATCAATGACCATAAGAGCAAAAATTTTTACACCTGTGGGGACCCCCTCTGAGGCTATAAAAAGGGGTGATCCCCACATGGGTGGCTTGACTAAGCTGTTAATGGAATGGGAGGAACCTCAGATGGACTCCCTTGATTCAGTCGCATGGTCAGTGCAATATGACTGCCTTAACTCGTGCTATTTGCCCAAAGATTTTTACTAAAAGTGTACCCCTGATTTAAAGGGGTTCCGCCGAGAATTGACCAGGGTCTTTTGGAGGCCTTTTCATTGTTTTTGTTTGATTCAATATTACTTTTGGATTGTACATGTAATTGGCTAATCATATTTGCTTAATTGGGTCAATTCTTACCCAAGACATACTTTTACCAAAGTTGGGATAATAATTGTCCAACATCACCTCCCTCAAGAATGTTGGAGGGAGAATAGGGCCATAGGAAGTGGCCATGAACCCGATTGTTAGTGATCCTGTAGCCAAGGACTTTAGAGGACTCATTTCTTTCTTGTAAGTGTTGATGAAAGGAGCCTCCCAAATTGATCAAACTTGCCACTTCTAGGAGTGATGCGACTATGGTAGTATTGGACCATATCAGACACTTGAAAGGAAGGTAGGGGAGTCCAAATCTCATTGGCAGCTTGTCCTTCTTAAGTAACCGCTTTAACTAGGTTTGCCATGGCCTCAGATTGAAGCTGAATGATATATTAAGCCAATCTTCTCATGGCTTTTTCAAGTTCCTCGCCACTAGAGAAGACATCCTTAGCTAAAAGGGATGGTATCCCTAGTTCTCTCCCATACAAAACATGGAATGGGGACATTTTCAAGATCCAGTGATAACTAATCTGATAGGCCATAAGAGCACTAGGTAGGAATTGATCTCAGTGAAGCGGATTAGAAGATGTCATTTTTAGTAGAATGGAGACCAAGGTTCCATTTGCTCTCTTCACGGTCCCTTTGGTAAAAAAATTACATGAATCTGAGAAAATTTGCTGGGCTCCCATGAAAGTAGCCAGGATTTTGACTACTCTGGAGGTTTAATTCTTACCATTGTCCTAGAGTAGTACTTGGGGACAGCCATGATGAGTTAAAAGTTTTTGATGTAAAAATGTGCTGTGGTTTTGGCCGTTTGGGCAGGGAGAGCCATGGCTTCAACCCACTTAATAAAGTGATCAATGCTTACTAGGATTAATTTGTTTCCGTTAGTAGTCTGAGGGAGGGGACCTACTAGGTCTTGGCTGATGGTGTGGAACGGTTGTTGAGAAGTAGTTGGTTGATTTTGGTATCTAGTCTTGAAATTGGTTTGCTTCTTACACGTGTGGCAGGTATCCAATGTAAGTCTTGGGGACCAGCCCTTGAAGCTGGATAGGGCTCAGCACCCTTTCCAGATGAAGAGGGGGCCCAAGGCTCCTGTGGACCCTCTGTCACAACTGGGTGACCTCGCCCACGTGATAGATGAGCGCTCTGTGACAGCTTTTCTCCCCAAAGCTGCCCCATTCCCTCCCCTTCCCTCCTCTTCAATTCTGGTAGGATTGATAGAGGGGGTCTGCAGGGAGGTGGTTCACGTTAGGGGGCTTGGAGGGGGTCTGTAGGCCACCCACTCCCCAGGCAAACCATGAGGAAAAATTGGGAAAATTGCAATTTCCTGTGTTGGAGCCTGGCTGGTAATTTCCAAACTGAAGGGATGGATTGGGCCATCCAGGTTCAGGAGCCAGATTGGGACATGGCTTGGATCAAAAACCCAGGTGTGAATGGCTTGGATCATTGGGTCTGACATTTCAAGGAAGTTCCAAGAGGTTCAGATTGTGTGAGCCGCCCAATCGTGAGGTCAGACCCAATTGCAATGAACCTGATCCATGGACCCCTGCTTTCCAAGATGAATCCTAATGCCCAAGCTGTGCAAATTGGCCAAGTTGAGTCATTGGAACCTGGATTGGCAGCATCAATTTGGCTTAGTTGCAAGAAGTTGGGAAAATTTGCAAAAATTTTCTAAGCTTCTGCTGAATTGGGAGCTGCCTTTCACCCCCCTCCGAGTCAGCCAACCAAATTACTCCCCATTCCCTGAACAACCAATCCCCTGACTCCTCCCTATGCCTATTGAACCATTTAAAAGGCAACTGGCCTCACTGAGGCAGTTGTTGGCTCATTCTTTTTAGCCTTGAAAAATAAAAAAATCTGTGTATCTGCTTCATTTACCATGGACTCCGCCCATTTTTAACACATATTAAACACCATTCTGTCATTCAATACGATGAAGCGTGCCATTGCCCAGATCCTTTTCCCAATGTTTGCAGACTGGATTATCTGGTGACTCGTTCCTGCCACGCAGCAGCGGATTGTTGACACAATAATCTGGCTCACCCCCAAAGGTGAGCCCACTGTTTCATTTTTTCCTTTTCATCCATTAAATGGAGACCATTCCATTTATTCAGACGTTGAGTCCGCCAAGTCTGCTCCCCTGGAGGAGCAATCTCAAGGCGCCCCTGGCCCGATGCATGTGAGTTTGGCTCCATTCGCCGCCCCTGCCACTACAGGTCCAGTTCATCAGCAGGACTCTGAGTGTCCTCGTTTGGGGAAACTCAGTTCCAGCCCCTCCTATGGGGTTTCCTCTGCTTCTACCCACATTCCCAACAACGGGGAAGTCCCTGAACCACCTCCTGCTGGTGCGCAAGCCTCTCCCTCGGGTTCTGAAGGCCAGTAACCACAATCCCTGGAGGAGTCATCATCCTCCCTGCCTCCCCCGCCCCTGGGGGTTGCCCCCATAAGACTCACGGTTGCCCTCATTGCAACCATCTGGTTTGCCTTGGGGGCCTTCAGTACATTATTGAATATTTATTTTCCTCACGTGTCCTGTGATCCCCACTTATCTTAGTCGCCCAGACCGCTATGCCTCTGGCATTCTGGGCCCTCCACTGGGTGCTCGCGCACCCTGACTGGGAGCCCAGTCTAGTTCTTCTTAGCCGCATCCATGACATCCAAGACTTTGACAATAGTTTCCACAATTCCTTCCCAATAGTACTGGTCTCTAATCCACTCATAGGTTTTCTTTGCTCCCCATGACCTAGGGTAGAGTGAGCTTCCAGGATAGCAGGTACACGTTCTGAGGGCCGAAGGTAAGGCAGCCACTTTTCCCTACCTGCTTTTACAATTTCCCACTCTCCACTTTGGTGTTGCAATAGTGATGGCCTAACGTTTTCAGGACCGTCTCACCTCATCCTCCCATTCATTGGGGGTCATTAAGAGGTCATATAGCCTCTCCGCCTCACTAAGATCAAATGAAAGATTGGAAGCCGAGTTAACCCATCAACATTCTTGTAACAGGTTCCAGCACAGCGTTCAATCTTCATGTCATAAGGCTATAGCTTTAGAGCCCGGCGAGCTAACTAGCCAGTAGGATCCTTCATGTCCTGTAACCATTTCAACAAAGCGTGGTCTGTAACCACAGTGAAAGTAGTCCCATACAGGAAAGAGAGATAGTGCTTTATAGCTAACAGAACGGCAAGGTACTCCTTTTCTGTTACACTGTAGTTGCGTTCCGCCTCAGACAGCATCTTACTGCATTAGGGTACAGGATTATTTACACCGTTTTCATCCAGTTGGGCTAAGTCTCCCCAATGGCATATTCTGAGACGTTTGTAAACAAGATAAATGTTTACCATAGTCAAGGTGATTCAGGATAGGACGTTGTTGTAGCAATTGCTTCAACGTCTCAAAATCGGCCTTCTGTTCAGTGCCCCAATGGAAAGGGGTGTTTTTACTCTGTAGGCAGACGAGGGGCTCACTGAATTGGACAAACTTATGGATAAACTGATGATAATACCTCATCATCCCTAGAAATATCAGAATATTCCATAAATTTTTAGGAGGAGGCATTTTTTTAGATTTCTTCAACCTTATATTGTATGGGTTGGATTCCTCCCTGAGAAATGAATTGTCCAAGGAAATCAAATTTCCTTTAGAAGAAGGTAAAGTCTGAGGGTTTTAACTTGATGTTTGACTTACATAAGAGTTTAAACATCTCCTTCAGGTGATTAAAATGTTCGTTGAAGGTTTTTAAAAACACTGAGATGCCATCAAAATAAACGATGACACAACTTAAATTAAAAATAGTGCAAGATGTGATAATGGCGCGCTGGGAAGTTGCAGGTGCGTTGCACAATCCTTGAGGTAATCAGGTGGGTTGGAAGTGACCCTCACTGCAAATAAGAGAACATTTCTCCTGGCCTTGGGGAGAAAGGTCCATTTGCCAATAGCCACTAGCCAAGTCCATTGCGGAGAAAAGTTAGATCTGGAGAGTTGTTCCAGGGCGTCATCAATGCGAATGATAGGATAGCTATCCTTTTTCATGAGGTTATTTAATTTGTGGTAGTCCAGGACTACCCAATGAACTCCATTCTTCTTTTTAATTTGCAAAAGGGGGGAGACTAAAGGCTTTTTAAAGGAACTAATAACCCCACGTCTAGTAACTTCTTGAGCTCCGTCCTCAAATGCTGTTCTTGCAATTTGACTTGTGGTAAGGTTTTGACCAAAATGGGACAGGCATCACCCACATCAATGGTGTGGCTCCAGTCCTTCTTATTGCCATAGTCATTATCCACTTTGGAGAATATGTAGATAAATCATTTAAATAAAATGTGAACTTTGTTAAGTTCATCTGGGGTCAGCTCATCCAAGATATGGACGTTGGGTAAGGTACATAATAAGTTATCCGTTGGCAAGCCCATATCCAACGGAGAGAAAGTGAGTTAAATTGGTTCAATGTTCTCCACAGGGATTATAAGCCTTTGCCAATCTCCTGGTGTTTTCTTACAACGAGGTCCTTGCAGGTGGGCTTCCCCAACTGAAGAGCAATAGGCCTCTAGAAGGCTGGGTTTAGTATGTGTCAGATTCTGATGATTGACTCAAAAATAAACCCTTTGACAACCATCAGATCAAGCCAATTATCCTCCCAAAGCTCAAGCTAATACCCTAAATCTCACTTCAAAGCCTATTGCAGCAACACGGCTCAGGCTGAATATCTCAATGTCAATTAGATCAAGTACTTTATCAAAAGGCTCAGGCAAATATGCTCACACATTATGGTTTATTTTCACTGCATCAAATCTTGGCAATTGGGCCCAATTATCAGAAACAATATCAAATATTAAGTACACAAAGTCGTTTAGAACCAAACCAAAGTTAACGTTTAAAAATCCCATGGACAATCAGATGAACAATAACGTAATCAATTTCCTGCCCTAGGGAGAGATTTGTATGTTAATCCGCATAATTAGCATGATAGCACTTGCACATGGACTTCCCAAAAGGGAGTACATAGTGCTATCAAGAGAGCCACCTGCTGATGTCCTGATTAGGGGTACATCATCTACTTCAATTGATGCAGAAATTTCACAGAAGATGTATTTTGTCAGTAGTATGAAAAAAATCAAATAAAAAAGATCCTAGGATAAGTTTGCATGTTTCTATTGCAATTTTATACCTGAAATCCTCCCAATTTTTGAGAGTATTATGCCACCAATAAACCTAGCAATAGGTCTTAGTCATATCATTTCAAGGGCTTAACTATGGTAGTAAAGTATCAGTTGTAATTTTGTGCTCAAATGTGGCCAAGAGACGCCCTAGAGGTATAAATACCAGCGCCTGGCCTAATGACTGATTATCTAATAAATACTATCTAATTAAGAGATATAATATTTTATTCTTTCCTGGTCTTTATCAGAATCCTAACTTTGGAGAAGTGTCAAAAAGCTGGAAGCTCCATGTCCACAGCTTGTATATCTACCTGCCTTGGAAGAAGTTCCCAAATATGAAGGGAAAATTACACCCAAAATCAACCGGAAGAGTTGAGGCAATTTTAATGAGCCTAGTGAGTTTCTGAAAAGTCTAAATACTATAAGCCACTGGCAGAATTGAGGGTTATTCAACGGAACTTCATCCCAATTGCGCATTCAGAATTTAATTAAACAAGCAAGCAATTCTCAGGATTTCACAGTATGCCAGGAAATACTTAAAGCTCTGTCAGACATTTGCCCTCCAGGAAACAAAATAAGAATGTTTTGGGGCAGAATCAGCCAGAAAGGGAAATTTTAAGACATTTATAAGTCTAAAATACTCAAGATATTGATTTAAAACTAATAATGATCTTCTCATCCAAAAGACCCAGGCTGATTCTAAGTGGAATCCCAAGAATTGGGGCAACACTTTTACTAATACTATTTGGGCAAATACCACCAAGTCAGGAAATCTGATTCCTCTGACCTTGTGGCTTATTCTGGGGGCACCCATCAAAGGGTTCGCCCCTAGCCCCATCTAGTCCCATCAAGCACCTTCGTGGGAACAACCCCATTTTATAGGCGTGGCAGGGGTCCCCCAAGGTGCAATATGTTTAGAGAAAGGGGATTGGCTAAAATATATTAAGTCATTACCCCATGGGTACATCTTTCCCCAAAATAATCCCCCAAACATCGCTTAGCCTAAGTGAAGCAAGTTTACTAAGCTTTGATAGGCTAATTTCACATATTTCCTATTTTGGATTAGTCTAAGCTATTTCAAACTTATTATTGTTAATCCCATGAACCTTGCTACAGCTAAATACTGAATGATCTGAGATCAAGATGTTATGCTTTTTCTCTATCCCTGGCTGGGCTTAATAAA